>JANITX010000210.1:19608176-19627238 GCA_027564395.1 Erythroxylum ulei | reverse complement strand
CTTCTATAACACAATTCATATACAAAAACACTCATTGAATTCATTTTAATATTTCTAATTTCCACCGAAAGTTTGGGGTCCAACACTTTGCATATGTAAGATTAGCATACGCATAGGAAACACTCATTGATAGAGGCAAGGATGAAGCTAGCAAAGACGAACCTAGTAAGGATGGCCCTAATAAGGATGAGACTCATAGGGACGAACCTAATAGAGATAAACTTAGCAAGAATGAACCTTACAAAGATAAGCCTATTAGGAATAAATCTATCAAGTAAGAACCCTAGAGTTCTTGATAGATATAAATATGGCCTCTTTAACATTATTCAATCTATCAAATGAATGACATGAAGATTCAAATGTTAGAGAGTTAGACTTGCATTAAAACTCACCCTTATAGAAATTGATAATAAAAATATATTAATTATTGAGGTAACATTTATTTGCTCATTTTTGTACCATTCTTAATTCTGAAGTTAACACTTCTTTCCTTTAATAAATTAAATGTTAATGTGTCCCCATCAAGATAGCTCTAACGCCTTTAACTTTCCTTTTGCAAGTCTATTAGCCTAAATAGAGTTCTTAGTCTAGGAACTTTTTATTATATCATTATTATAGAATGCTAATTATAGGAAGTGGTTACAATTATAAAATATTTAAGAATAAAATTAGGTAGTTTGAGACCTTTTATAATGATGAAATAGTCATAATAAATTAATTAGTGATTTTATAAGATATTTTTTTTGAAAAGAATAGTATTTTTTATAAAATAGTCAATAAAAACTAAATACTAAATTAGTATATTAATTACATTAGACCCTTTCCCACAGCGATATATACCTTTTTCACTTTAGTCCCTAATTTTTTGAAAATATTATTCCTGTTATATTTTTTTTTCCTCGTAGCACATCATTCTCTATTATAAAGCATAATAAAGAATAAGGGTATGACATTGTCTAACTAGTTTAGGTGTTATATAGCATGAAACTTGCCTTGGTTGTGTCATGTAACACAAGACATCATATGGCATTTCAAAACCACATGATGTCAGTTAGATTTGGATATTGAGTTAGGTATATAGACAAATTCACATAAAGACGACAATGTCTAATGAAAAATCCTTTTTTATGGCCTTTTGAAAATCCTCTAAGCTTTAGGAGATTGTTTGATGGTGGTGGAGGATGGGATAACATTTTTCCCATGTTTTGATTGATAGGAATATTAGCTTAACTTACATGCTTACTAATTCATTCCTTATGTTTTGATCATGTAAGTTAGTTTTGTGGCATTTTCTTTCAATTTTGATGTTTAAATCTCCATTTATCATATATATTTTTAGCAACTTTTCTTTTCCTTGTTCAGTCGATTCTTATATAAACTTTAACATATATATCTTTTTCTAAGCTATATATTCATGTTTAGTTCATTGATTCTTCATTAAATAAACATCAAACCTATATCTTCTAACAATTATTCGAGGTTCTAGCTCGAATTCAAGTTCTTGTACATTATGTCCCTGCTTCTTCCATTTATCTTTATTTTATATTCCATCTTCTTTCTAGATATTATAATATAATATTTATATAATATTGGCCATATGATGGACTCTCTTATCTAAGCTAATGAGCTTTGATATAATATCTACTATTTTGCCTCTTGTTCTTGAAATTTCTTTCATTTATTTCTTATGTACACTATATCTTAATGCTATCTTAACCAAGTTGTGATCCTCTTTTTTTAGTTATTATATCTTTGAATCCAATGGCACTAACTTCTCCTAATCATCCTCTTTATAATGATGATTGCAAAGAGCTTGAATTTTCAGCCACAACGCCTTTGGATAGTTGTATTTAATGAAGAGATGGTCCTTTGACTCAGACACTGCATTGTATCGCTTGCATCTTGGATTTGTGTTTTTGTTAATTCTTGATTCTATTTAAAGTGTTCAACATATTTCTTATATCAAGCCATAAAATAAAAGATGTCTTAGAGGGACTTTGATTAAACTATACCAACTTACTCTAATCCACCTTTAGTAGAGTTTATGAACACTTAGTAGCGTGATTTATTAATGAAAAGGCCTGAAGGATGTCTCAACCACCCAATATTATCTTTTAGGTGTTGATTTAGGTTATGCTTTGGTAAATTAACATGAACAATGAAGAATCCTCTGTACTTTATGTGGCATTCATGGCCTCTTATAAGCTCCTTAACGTTTTCTTTGGGGTTTAGCATGTGTCACATAAGGTTTAGCATAAGGTTTCTTATGCGCATCCCCGGACCATATGAAGTTTCTCATCATTGTTTCTATTGCTTTTTGTAAGGTTCCTTGGTAGTGCCATGTGTATAATCCAAAAAACATGTAAGTTGATTAGGATAGATTTGATGAGCTATAGCATCCTTATGTATGTTAAGCTTTTGATACACTAGTTTGCAATCCTTTTTTAGAACATATCAAATAAAGTAGAGAAAGCAAAGCTGCAATTTCTTTAAATATTATAATGAAAATTTTACTTTAAGAAGTATAGATTTCATAAATGACTTAATAGAAAAGAACATGTTAATGATTTGGAATGAATATAAGTGGGTGTTTTAATGGATGCCTTAGTAGTTCCTTCAATGGCTACTATAATGGGTGCCTCAATGGTTACTTCAATGACTATTACATGACTGCTTCAATAGCTACGTCAATGAACATTAAACCATCACCATCATCAATTATTTCAATAGGTATACTTTGGGACATCGTCATTAAGTGTGCACAATTTAGGATACTTCTGTCTATCCAAATACGCCTTAATTGTCTTTTAATTTTCTTTCTTCAATTATTTGTATCAACATATTTACATCATCATTTTTTAGTGGCCTTACATAACTTTAAATGATTCATATGAGAATTTATACATAAATTCCCACTTTTTCCCATACCTAAACCTTTTACCATTGAGCATAAAGTCAACTAAGATTATCTCATCTACCTCACAACCAAAATAATTTCTCTCCACCTTCATATCAAGTATGAACTTGAAACATCTACTATAAAAACACTGAAACCTAATCTAGGGATATAAATAACAAGTATTTTTTTAACCAGTACCTATAATAACATTTTACTAAATTTATTAGAAGCTACGTCATGCTAAGCATTTGACAATGCCATTAAACATAAATCAATTGGATAGATTTATTAGTTGTGTTTCACTTTAAAGTGTAAAGTACAAATAACACAAAAGGAATAAAAACCAAATTTACTTATAAGGCTTGATATAAATAAGTTATAATATGCCATAGATGATACTACCTTAGATGACCCATATAAAGTTGGATAAGGAAGAAAAAAAAGAAGAAAAGAAAACCAAAAGGGAGTGTAAAAGATGAAAAATACTACATCAAGATGGAATCTTAATGTTTAAAACCTAAATGCTACTTCAATTGAGTCCAACCTCATTAAACAGATACTATCTGAGATAAAACAAACCAAAAATCTACTATATTCCACTTCTCACCATCATACTAATAAGAGTAAGTTCAACAATAAGTAATGGATAAATGGAAGTGTAAGCAGTATACTCTTGTTAAAAACTACTTATCCATATAATTGATAAATTAGCTTCGTGTCATTTAGCATGTTATTATTACTAGGTTCATCATAATTATTTGGCGAATCCTATAAGCATAATCTTCAGCCTAAATTAAGTCTCTTGAAGTTCAAGACAACTCAGCAAAGATAACATTGCTCACAATTGTTAAAGTTAATTCGACTCCATCAGCTTTGATATATAACTATACTGAAAGAAATTTTAATACGAAATTTCTAGATTAATTGCATAATTAATCAACGCAAATAATTAACCCTAAAATTGCAACATACTATATTCAATAAGTGAAAAGATAAATACCTGGAAATTGGGGAAATATTGAATCCATTGTAATATTCTGTTAAATGACATGATCAAGACGCAGAGGATTTACTACTGCTATTCCGAACCTCAATCAACAAAAGAACACATACAGTTTTCAATGGGGTGACTGTATTTAAAGGTTGGCTAGCAGGAGGGCCTCCTGTGCTTTATAATACATGGGCCAAGCCTACCCATCATAGCAAGCCCATGGACACAGGCCCAATGACACGTTAGAGAGAGAATTACCATTGACATCTAATTAATCGGGGTTTGTACACAATATTTTATTATGCTAGTCCACAATTATGATAAAATTCTATCATATACCAATGTATTTTAAGAGAAAATATGAATCGGGTTAATCTTAACCGAAAATATCATAATTGAAACCTTAATAGCCTAACAATTGAAAATCCTTAAATTGAATAACCCTACACCCTAACTAATTGAAGCACCCTAGTTTTTTAAATATATGGAATAATTGATATTAATTTAGTGCCCATATATCTTCAATTTTACAACTACCAAGTTTGAGCTGACTACGCACCACCACCATTAGACGATCTCTCAAAGCTTAGAGGATTTTTCACAAAGCCATCAAATGGAGGAGAAGGGAGGAAGAGGAGTTTTCACCAAGTGTCATTATTTTCATATAGTGCCATGTATATATGTAACATGATAACTAGATCTAGACGACATTGTGTGGTTTTTGATACTGTATGATGTCATGCTACGTGACAAGAGTAAGATAAGTGTTGTGTTACGTAACACCTAAATATATCAAACAACGTTATTCTTGCATCTCTAACGTAGAATGATATTAGGGACTATGGATGATATAAAATAAAATTATAAGAAGGAAAGTGATAGTTTTAAAAAATCGTGGACTGAAATGAAAAAAAAAATCAAATAAAAGGGGAGGTCCAGTACTATAATTTAACTCATTATTAAATTATGTGAAATGAACGAGAACTTGAAAGAGAAGACTAAAAACTTGTTTTCATAATCAGGATAAACTTACATAATCCCTAACTTTGGTTAAAAACCTGTACATAATCATAAAATTAATGAAAAATAAGTTATAATCAATACAATAATATGCAACTAAGGTTAATGTCTTAAAAGTCATATTACTCCTAAGAATATAAATACAACCGCACCATTTTCCGAAACTTATCCTCCCCATTTTACTAAATAAAAGATTAATAACCATGGATGAAGGGATCTCTCTTGTTAGAGGTGACATAAGAAGCTTGATCGAGTTACCAATGAGCAAATCCTTCCCGTTCTACGGGGAAGAATATGTGAGTGCGCGAAGAAACATTGAGAAGCTGTAAGTGTACGAAACATTGACATTAGCGTTAGGATTGGGTAAGTGAATTCAAATCTTCTGTTTAATATTATAGTTTCTAATTGTGTATAATAAAATTTAGTTATTTATTTATATGGAGCTCATATAAGATCCGCATAAATCTCGTAAAATAAACGATTGAGATTTTATAAGATAGAATAAGACAGAATAATATTAAACAGAAGATCTAAACTCCGAATAAACAGACTTGAGCTCAATCTTATAATTAGTCAAAGCAAGCGTCGAATGAACAAAGTTCCGCGCCAAACTTGACAAAAGAAGACACATTCTAGAGATTTCTCGAACCACCCATTGTTGACGAACAACACAACATGTAGGATTTGTATTCTTATTTCCTTGAATAATGAATTTAACAGATTTGGGCCTCCCCTTATTTGCCATGTTTTAAATTCCAAATAAAATTCTTACACGACTTGTATATACGTTGACAAAGATTTCTACATTACCGCGTACCTTGACTAACTCGGCCTTTGAAACTTCCACGTCTCTTAAACAGAAATTGAGGTTTTCGCTTCTTGGTGAGCTTTCCAACAGGAATTGCAGGTAGCTCCAGGACCAACAATCTCGATATCGAAAGCCGAAATAGTCAGACTATCACACGGTTCTCGTCACTGCCCGACTTTGACCAGTTGCAATAAAGAAAGTATAATCTGAATATTCTTTATCAGCCTACACAACAGTAACTAAAAATAATCTAATTGATTTAATGAAGTTTCTTCAATTTTATTTATTTAGAATATTCATAACTTAACTCCACTGTTATTAATTATATCAAAGCAGATTACTTTATGAAACAAGGAGAAGGACCACCATTACCAACGGGGCAGAATCATGACCGGCTATTTCATTGTTGCGGACTATAAATTAATGTTATCTCAATGCATGCAACATATATGAGTGAAGGACGTTAACTCATATCTGAAAATTCTTAACCACCGGACGCCGAAAAGCTTTTTCTTTTTACTCCTTCACTTTCTCTCTGGCAAAGCAGTTTCGGTCACAAAACAATCAAGTGGTGAAGAACTTAAACCAACGGTTGCTTGTGGAGAAGAAGCTTTGCTGTTTTTTACACGACAGCAAAATTCTTTCGGAGTTGTTGGGTCCCCCTATCCAAACTCATAATCTCCTTTTAAGGAATCATTGCTGCAATTTTAGGTAACTTTAATTGGCATCCCTTCTGCTTCTGTTTCACAGCTTTTATGTCCTAAGGTTCTGTCTCGTGTCGCACGTTAAGATTACTGTCGTGTTCCACGCATTTTGCTTTGAAACCCACTATTTTTGTGTTTTATTTTATCTTTTTGATTGTTCGTTCCATTTTCTCCTTCCTGACGGAGATAACAATCCGTTTCTCATCTTTTGTTGTGGCCAAGGAGTTCTGGCTTTGTCGAGTCTAAACTTATTTGTTTTCTTGGTTCTTAGACTTATCTGCAGAATTTGAAAATTTTGTTTTCACTGAGTTTGTTATCATTTTTTAACATCAATGGCCTGGCGGAGGAACATAGTGTCTATCTGTTCCCTTCAGAAACTCAAGGATTTGTTTCAGGTTGGCAATATACGTTTTGTTTGTCATGTTAACGTTTTAATGGTCACTCGCCTGCTTTGAAACGTGAAAATTTACAATTTACGACGCTTTTTGCGCTGTCTAATTAGGTTTTTGTGCTGCTATGCTGGTTCATGCGTTTGGTAACCACCTACCTTGTAAATTGAGTAAAAGAATCTGAATTGTATATGACTGGCATTTCCTTTCTACTTGGGCTTGCCTGTACCCGTACTTGTACGCTTTAATGGTTCGACTGTGAGTAAGTTTTTCTACTAGTAATTATAATTGATGGCTTACCTGACAGCACTTTGAACCATATCTATCAGAATTTAAAAATCCAGGAACTTGGGCCTGTGATGGGAAGATGACGACAAGAATTTGCTACTTATCTTTGTCCCTTTATAAAACAGTTGATGCCTCTTTTATAAGATTTGGTATAAAAGGACTTCGTTTGTCCATAGATGTGGAGGGCAGTGAACGTTTAATCTGTTCAAGGTAATAGTAACCAAGTATAATCTGCTTACTGTTTAAGTCCCTAGTTTCTAGTTGAAACCAAGAAGGTATTGTTCTATGACAGGGTATCCTTAGCAATAAATATATGAATAAAGGCCTTTGTTATGGAATTATGACTCTTTGCTTTGCTCCCTTCTTTTCCTTTTAATTTTCAAAACAAAATCTCTTATCTGTTCTCTTATGTTGTCTTGTGTCTAAATTAGTTTTATGTGTTTGTATCTTCACTAGGTGGGAGTAATGAGGGAGGGGGATCACGGTGTATATACTATCAGGTCTCATGGAGCCAAAGTTGCACGAAAACGCAGGCACGATTGGCTCATATTAGTTATCCTTGCCGTGATAGAAGTTGTTTTGAATGTTATTAATCCATTTCATCGATTTGTGGGGAAGGACATGATGGATGATCTTAAATATCCTATGAAAGATAACACTGTTCCTATATGGGCAGTACCTGTAAGTTCACTTCAGCTTTTGGGATCGTTGAAAAAATCATATTTCTGAGATAAGTTTCTATAATGGGTTTCTTTTAATTTTCAAAATCAGTTGTATGCAATTTTGCTGCCCATTGCCATTTTCATCTTTTTCTACATCCGAAGGAAAGATGTCTATGATCTGCTCGACAGCACTTTAGGTCCGTGATTCTGTTTGTAAATTCCTAACATATTTTAGTTTCATCTTAATGTGAAATGAAAGTCAGCTTCAAGATATCTAATGAGTTGCATTCATATCTGTTAACAGGCCTCTTATTTGCTATGCTAATTACTGGGATCATCACGGATTCCGTAAAAATTGCGGTTGGTCGGCCTCGTCCCGACTTCTTCTGGCGTTGCTTTCCTGACGGGAAAGATGTACGTTCTCATTTCCGATGGTGTAATGTGTTTTGTTCTTTCAATCATTACTCTTTTATTCTCGATAGTCTTTTCCATCAGTCTAAGCTTTCTATCTTTCAGTAGCTGCTAAATTTTTGTTACTGCTAGAGCTTCAATCCTTTTTTAGTCCACGGTGGAATTTAGTTGGTACTTCTATTTGAAAAAAGAAATGATTTCTGATCCTAAAAACTTTTTCATTTTGTCTTTAGGTATATGATAAGTGGGGAGATGTAATATGTCATGGGAAGGCTAGTGAGATCAAAGAAGGGCACAAGAGTTTCCCAAGTGGGCATACTTCATGTTAGCAACTACACTCACTCTATATGCTATGATTTTGCTTTTTTTCTTGTTCACCTCGAATGATCTTTTTTCAGCTCCTTGTTTGTTGGAGGTTTCTGTTTTTTTGTTCCTCTACTAGTCAATTGCCAAGAGGATATTTATTTATCAGAAGGGGTAAAAGTGAACATGTCAGTAATTCATCTTATCCAATTTTGATTTATGCAGGGTCTTTTGCTGGCTTAGCTTTTCTCTCCTTGTACTTGGCTGGAAAAATTAAAGCATTCAATCTTAAAGGGCACGTTTCAAAATTGTGCATTGTTTTTCTTCCTATACTTGCCGCTTCTCTTGTTGGCATATCTCGAGTAGACGACTATTGGCACCATTGGCAAGATGTATTCGCTGGAGGTCTTATAGGTAGGATCCGATAATTAACAATTAAGGAATGGCAGTTATATTGTTCAGAGTCTGAAATAATGGCCTTACCTATATACAGGGCTTGTTGTGGCCACATTTTGCTACTTGCAGTTCTTCCCACCACCACATAATGAGCATGGTAAGATATGCTTTTCTGTTATAAGCAATTGAGTCTTTTGTTTTTACTAAATTTCGTTCTAGTCATACATTCACAGTGTTTAACTAGGCTTAATTGCCCTCCTGATTTCAGGATCGAGACCTTATGCATATTTTCGAGCTTTGGAGGAGTCACGTTTCAATGCAAATGGGGGCCAAACTGTAAATGCACTTCATATGCAAGCCATTGATTTGCAGATAACCAACCAAAGACTTGGACAAAATGGCCATGGGTTTACGTCATTGGATGAAATGGAAGCTGGAAGCAGATAATTTAGGGTTTTAGTGTATTGATTATTTTTGGTCACATGCATAAGAATAATTGAAAGATTGCTTTTCTAGTCACTTTTTTTGTGCTATTGTTAATACACGAATGTTTTATAATTACTTTTCTAGTCACTTTTTTTTGCTATTTTTCTTTTGAGAAATTAAAAGTAATTTCATTTAATGGGAGAAGAAATATGCTTTTTGTAATTTCATTTAATGGGAGAAGATACAAGGAGATGATGTAAATCTACTTTTTGTAGTTAGGAGTATTGTCCAGTCTCGGGAGCCAATCTAGAGTATCTGTGAAAACATTTCCTATAGTAGAAACTAGACACAGTTTTAGTATCCTCTTCAATATGAATTTCGAGAAAGCACATAAGAAGAACAAGTGGTTTCTTGATTCTTTCATCATTTCACAGAGGACACAAGTAGAGTTGATAGGGATGAAATGCTTCCTATCCAATATACTCAATTTATTCAGAGTTGCTAGCCATAAAAGAAAGGAGTGATTAGGAATGAGTGACTTGTGCCATATTATAGATACTAGACTAGGAATGAGTGACTTGTGCCATATTATAGGATATTAGACAAAGCTTGAGATACTCTGCTTATGCCAATTCTTGAATTTTGAGTTGCTGAATTTGCTAGGGGGTAGATTAAGACAATGGAATGTAACTTGTCTTCTCAAGTCAGGTTGGTAGTTAGGAGTAAGATGTTGCAATTCCATAGGAATACATCATTGACCCTCTATGATAACTGAATTGACTTCAAAGTTGGTAGGAAGTCCATTCTATAAGCAAAGAGCTTATGGAGTTCTAATTAGGGGGCCTTTACCTGTCCAGTTATCATACCAAAAAAAAAGTATTCTCTTTATCTGCAATCTTATAAAGAACCGTAGGCTCTAAGATAGGTCTTAATTTCAATAGCTAAGTCAAGGAATAAGAACATGTGGATTTTGGAGGAATGGACCAAAGGTTAGAAACTTTAAGAATATAACTATAGAAACATCTAATCCATACTGAATTATTATCAAATAAGATGTTTCAAAGATTTTTTTTATTAAGGCTATTCTATTAAAGGTTCAAACAGAGGTCAAAACCTATTTCATCATCTTCTTTTTTCATACATACCTGTGTCCATTTGACCTTGGCAAAGTGGCTGTCCAAGTTTAAATCCCCCCAAAGAAGTCTTGTAAATAACTTCTCAATAGTTTTGATGACTCCTTTGGCTAGAGTTATGTTGGAAGATCAATAAATATGGAGGGAGTTCAAGATAGATTTAATGAGTTGCAATCTCCCTTGAAATGAGAGCACCTTATTTGTCTACAAGCTTAATCTTTTCTTTATTTTCTCCACTAAGGGGTATCATTCAAAGAATTGTATCCTTTTGGCAATAATGGGCAACCTCAAATAGATCAAAGGAGTAGGTTTCCTATTCATACCAGTGATTTAAGAGATTCTATCCTCCATCATGTTTGCATTAGTAGTCAAAATAAAATTTCTCTTCTGAGGTTCACCTCCAGACCTAAATGATCTCTAAATGTAGATAATGTTAAGATGGGCAGTTCAATAGATTTATTGTGGGCCTTGGAGAAGAGTAATAGGTCATCCACAAAGCATAAGTTAATAAGCCCTACTCTTTTGTATTTGGCCTGAAATTTAAAGATCTTATCAATTCCCTCTTTATAAAGAAACAATTACTTAGTACCTTCATGAAAATGATAAATAGATAAGGGAAGATGGGACCCCCTTGTCTTTGTCCTCTAGTACTCTTGAAAATACCACTAGGCATACCATTAATTAGAAATGAGTAGGAAGGAGAAGTAATACAAGCCTTAACCCACCTAACAAACATATTAGGGAATCCCAAAGTCTTTAAAGTCTGAAGGATAAAGCCCTTTTCAACATAGTTAAAAGCATTTTTGAAGTCCACTTTTATTATACAATTAGGACAACTATTCTTCCTTCGATACTTTTTCATCATTTTTTAAACAATGAGACGGTATCCCCAATCATTCTTCCTTGAATAAAGACACTCTGGTTATCAGAGATTAGAGAATCCCGGACTATCTTCAACTTGCTTGCTAGAATTTAAAAAATTAACTTGTATAAGAAATTGGTACATGCAATGGGTCTAAAATCTTTAAAGGATGAAGGGCAAGAGGACTTAGGAACCAAACAAATATGAGTTTTGTTGGTCAACTTCAGTAGCACTACTCTTGATAAAAATTCAAAGAATGCTCTCTTCACCATAGGGCCAATTTCCTACCAGTTTTTAAAAGGAAGTAACCATTAAAGCCATTAGGTCCTGGGGATTTGTTTGGACTTATTTGAAAGAACACCTCTTCTATCTCTTTTCCCTTTATAGACTTAGAGATAAATGCAACTTGCTTATGGGAGATTCTCTTTTTAATGAAAAAGCAAAGAAGAGTAGAAGTTATTAGTGTGCGAGAACAAATATAATAGCTTTAGAGATAAATGCAACTTGCTCCTAAGAGATTCTCTTTTTAATGAAAAAGCAAAGAGGAGTAGAAGTTATTAGTGTACGAGAACAACTATAATAGCTCTTAAAGTATCTCTCAGCTTTATACAAGAGATCCCTTTACTGAGAAATCTCACTACCATCAGGAAGTTTAAGAGGAAGATTCTATTTGTGTTTTTCCTAGCCAAAATAGAGTTAAACAAGAATTTAGTGCACCTTTCTCCTCCTTTAATCCAATTGGCTTTGGCCTTTTGTTCCATGAGGCTATCATAGTCTCTGGTGGGTTACAGATAATTTCTCGTGAGAATCTTTTAATTTTCCAATAAGAGAGAGTTGGCAAGATCTCTGGTGAGTTTACCTTGAATAAGGGCCGGTTTATTTTAGCTTTAGCAACAACTAGTTATGTAGAGGGAGCTCTTATGTTTATAAGGCTTTTTATCAAAAATTTAATAGCCTTAAAATTTTGGACACAAATAAATTGATGAACCTCCCATAATTAAAAGCTCCAATCCCCTTTAGAGTACCTTAGGAAATCCATCATCCTCAATCAAAAAGTTATTAAATCTAAAAGGACCTCTCCTTTCTTGAATTTGGAAAAGATTATCAACCTGTATTGGTGAATGGTCTGAAAATAATAGATCTAGAAATTTTGACACACTACCAGGAAATTAGGTTAGCCAATCCTAATCCACCAAGGTACGATCCAGTTTCTTCCTTAATTCCCATCTACTAGACTGTTTATTGCTCCAAGTGTAGAAATGCCCCTGAAATTTTAAGTCAAAAACTCCCAATTCACCCACACAATCACTAAAGTTAGATGAGAAGATTCTCAGGCTGTGGTGTCTATCAAATTCAGTTATATAAAAGGTAGAATTGAAGTCCCCATATAGTAGCCTAGTTCCATTCACTCTCTTCTAAAAATCTATTAAGTTGTCCCATAAGAGCTTTCTTTGAAAAGCATTATTAGCACTATATATAAATGAGGAGAAAAAGTTAAACTTTTTCCTGAAGAAGTTTCCATTTCAAGAGAATTACTCGCATCTCCATTTCAAAAACTTCAACATTCACAAAAAAGGATCATATCCTATAATGATTCTCTCATACCTGTGAGCTTGATGGTTAGAGAAAATTTTCCATTTAGAACCCAGCTTATTTAGAATCCTAAGATTATCAAGTCTAATTTTGGTTTCCAATAGACCAAAGGTCCATGGTTTCAAATTGTAAACAAAACCCCTTAAATCTGAGAGCTCTTTATGGAAGTTGAACCCCATCATATTCCATGTGATGACTTTCTTATATCAAAAAGCTTTATTTTTGGAGCCCTTACCTTTGCTCCTATTGGATTTCCTTTTGGTGGCCGATAAAAATTCCCCAATAAAAGGATGATCCTCCTTATTCTTTTCAGAATGTGGAGGATTTGCGTCCATCTGATCAAGAGTATTTGCATAATCATTAGCGTTATCAGGCAGCTCTTCCAAAATGACCACTTTTCTAGCAACAGGTATATTAATATTTTTATGGCCTTCTATTATGGAGGGACAAGGAGTTGTTTCCTTATACATGATGCCAGTTTCAAGCCTTTGATCAACTTTCCCTTCTCCCATTAGCTCCCCATAATCACCCCTTTGAAAAATCTTATTTGTAGGGATCCATCTCTTACCTTAAGAAATAAGGACGAACTTCCATTAGTATTGGACTACAACATTATCTTGATATAGAGCTTCATCGATTCCCAATCTCATAACTAGGATGGCTTTAGGTAAGTCTTTAGTGTGTTCCATATTAGTACATATTCTATCATTTCTCATTCTCTTAATTCCTTTTACTTACAAAACTAGGAATCATAGCTAACCATTTTGTTGTAAAATGTTCAAAGAGACCATTGTATAGATTCACCCATATTGGAATAACCTTCTGTTTGTTAGACTCAACTTGGAAACTAGACTACTGAGGCTATAGACATGCCATGGCCCCTTCTTCAATGATCTTAAGGGCTTGAGCTTTAGAGGAAAAAGTGAAAATGATGTATCTATCTTCTGTTATTAAAGCTTTAATAAATTCTTTGATTTTACATATTGATGTTGCCTATTTTTGAATGACAAGAAATGTAGGTCTCTTTTTTTAGAAGATTCCAATGAGGGAGTACTCCCATGATTTAACTCCTTCTTGAAGAATTTCCAAATCCAAAGCAATAACTATTCGGTCATCTTCAATCTTAGGAGGGCAAAAATGTCTTGAAAGATCAGAGGAACCTCCAACTACTTGTTTCTAAGTTTTCCTTTTAGCGTGAAAATTGGTTGAGGATGAAGCAATATAGGCTAAACCAGGAGAAGGTAAAGGGGGTGTATATGCTATTCTAGGGGATAGTACGGGAGGAAAAATCCTCTATGTGAAATTTTTGTTGTAAATAAGGTTTAGGGTCTGTATAGTAACATAATAGCTTTTATAGAGGGATGAAAAGTTGTGCAGGTCCAAAAGAAGTAGGTCTAAGTGCGGGAGAACAAAAGATAAAAGTAAAATGACCAAAATGCCCTTATTTTAACACCCTTCATAAGGAAGAGATGCAAACTATGGGTTGAAGATCAAGAAAATAATGGAAAGGTGATGGTCTATAGATGAAAAAGGGCAGAGTTTGGAAGCAAAGGCAATAGGGTAGCCGTTGGCCCCCAAATTTTTTCTTGTTGAGTTAAGCATGATTTAAAATAATTTTTGAGGTTTTGATAGATTAAAATTTTTGGAGTTAATTAGTATGTAAATGTTAGTAGGATTTTATTGTATGGGTTAATTGAATTAAAGGTGGTAAGAGTGTGTAAGTGTAAATTTGGCAAGTCACTTATGTTTAAAAGACCATAAGGTATATAGGGAAGGGTAAAATGGACATTGCACAATCATTAAGTGCATAATTGGAAGAAGAAGTGTTGTCATGCTTTTAAGGAAGAAGCAAAAAATGTAGGGCAAACAGTTTGAAGTAGGTAGTTTATTTTGGATAACTAGCCAAAGGATGAATGATAGTCAAGGGGTCAGTGCTTTGTTCTAAATAATTTTGTGCCAGTCAACTTTTAGGCTTTTCTTTGCAGGAGCTCATTTTGTTACTAAGGGAGTGGATGGGATGACATTTTCATTGGAGGGTGACATCAGAGATCATTACCCAGTGAACTAGTGATATCATGTTTAACCATATCTTGCAAGGTGAGCAGACAGTCGAGAAAATAAAAATGGGAGCAGCTTTTATTCACTTGCTAGATACTTCTACCTTGAAGAAAATATGAACGTAACCATCGTATTCACAACGAGTGTTTATTTAGCAAAATCAACTATAGTCTCTTAAGAATTAAGACTAGGTTGGTGACTTTGATAAGTGATATATTTCTTTCTCCTTCTTCCTTGGATAGGCATATTTAAGTTCATCGAACTTTTGCTACACCTTTAGAGCCATCCAGATGGGACCACAAGAAACTCTTAAACAATCTTTTGATAAACTTAATGACGCTTTGAGAAAGAAAAATATGGGAGCTCCAGCATATATTCAAGGAGTTTAATACGGATTGAATGACTTGTACCTTACTTATGTAGGATAGCTTTTTATTTACCCATGAAGAGAGTCTTCTCTGAATAGTTAAGGCGCTTGGTGGTTATTGGAAGGCTTAGATACATAATTGGAGGATTGGTATAGTTCATACCCGTAGCTTGTGCGATTAAATGATGAAGGCATGAGGTTGCTTTGGAGAGAATAAATAGGCTATTGTTAAGATTGATATGCAACCCAGTATAGCCCTTGAAGATATCCAAACCTTTATGAGGGTGTTGATGGAGTTCATTTGGCCTCTATAGAAAAGAAGAAGATCATCAGTGAAGCCAAGATTAAGAAGAGAAATTTTCTTACATTTAGGGTCGTATCTGAAATTCGGGTTGAGTTGTACTTCATGTTTAATGATGGAACTAAGAATTTCCATGTATAGGATTAAAATATAGGTAGATAAAGGATCCCCCTATCGAATCCCCTAGACGCCTTAAAAAATTTGGTAGGTCTTCCATTAATAAGCACAACTAAAGAAGCGGAAGTGATGCATTGCTTTAACTAATTGATGAACATAGTTGGGAATCCGAAGGCTCAGAGCATGATCCATATGAAATCTTAGTTGATGTTGTCGAAGGCTTGGAGTATGATCCATATGAAATCCCAGATGATGGTGTCGAAGGCTTTGTGAAAATCAATTTTCATTATACAATTGGGAGCGTAATTGGAACGAGAGTTTCCTTTAAGAAGTTCTTGGATAATAAGTATATTATCACCAATATGGCGATCATGCATGAAAGCACCTTTATTCTCGCTAATCAAGGGAGATAAGATCGTTTGTAATCATGTTGCGTGTTGGATCCCGTTTCCGGAACCCAACATTCGAAGTTACAAAACATGTGCACAGAATTTCTCGAAATACAAATGTGGGCGAAAACCAACGAAATCAAAACGCTTAAGATCAAATCTTTTAATTTCGACATCCGAAAACGCATACGTTAGAAAAAAAAATGTTGGAAAACTAAAAAGACAAGTTACATCTTCCGAGAAGACGACTTGGTTTAAACCAATCCAAATCGGTATAGTTTTTTTTTCAACGCCATTCAAAGAAATTCAAAATTCAAATGGTATTCATAGATCCCTCACCTCAATTCATTTGACTCCTCATATTCAATCATGTCTCATCATTTAAAAAAAATCCTATCTTTCCTTTTTTCATAACACTCTCCCACACATATATATATCAACAATTCATATACAAATTTCATCAACTTAAACGGAAAACTTCTTCCGATACATTACATTTGAACCCAACTCATCTCATCCGAATCATACCTTTTCTTTTCCATAATTCACTTATAAAAAAATCGCAACAATTTGTATCAAAGATCATCAACTCAACCACCCATACCATTCATACACAATTCCTATTTCAAACCCATATACAACATTAAACACCACTAATTTGTCATTTAATTATATTTAATAAATCAAATTTCCAAGAAAAAGTTTCGGGTCCAACATTTATACTTATCTGAACTGAAGATCACAAGAGGGTATAAACCCTGCAGAATCATAATACAATTTTATTTGTTTATGTTAGAATCAAACATATATCAAATTACAAAATCAGAGGACTGTAAATCCATTTACAGAGGCGGGTAACGGGACTTATACAGGAGAGACCGAAGTCTCGACACTGAAATGTCTAGGAGAGACCGAAGTCTCGACATCAAAGTGTCACAGGAGCAGCTGCAGACCCTTCTAGGCATGCCTATTTAACCACAACTAGGACTCAATAGTTTTAAAACAAAACAAGGTCATTTCAGACATTTCATGTGCAAAGTAAGTAGTCAATCATATTTACATGCAAGTAGCACTTCCAATAATATAAACACACATCGAATGCCTCAGACAATCATTGTCCAGAATTTAGAACACAATCATCATAAATCAATTCAAAAAGCATAACAAAGTAAGGTAAGTAACACTTCAATATCACATTCATCAATCAATACCTTGGACCTTCATGTCCGGAATCAGTACACAAATCAGTAAACATTCATCAATATCAATTTCAATTCCGTAATAAACAAAACAAATCAAGGTAAGATCATCTTAGGTTACTCACAAAAGTTACTATCTAAATTACTTACAATTGCTCCTGTTTGCTTATTGCCTTGAAGTCCCGACAATATTTGGAAGTGGTCTTTATATGTGTTTCTCTATAACATTTAACACATATACAAATCACTATTGTGCATGACTAAGAATTCATTAATATATACTGAATATGTATAATGCATGTTTATGATAATTCCAGGTATCTTATTATAATTTTCATCATCAAACCGATCAGATATCAAAGCCCTCATTAATAACATTTGGTACTTATAATTTGGACCAAAATAAAACAATGAGAAATCAATTTCATAACCTAATTGACCACTTCAGATTTTCTACCTACATAATTTCGGGCTAACTTTGCGTAATTAATCTGATAGGGTAAATGATGAAATTAGGTAACACTTCCTTATGGAAAGTTGTTCTAGAGTATCTTAAGTTTCTAATGACTCCAATATCATCCAATTTGATTCAGTATTCAATGAGTTATGCACCAAATACTATATACTGTACACATTTGATTTTTTAGCTAGTACATGATCATACCCTCTAATTGTACAACTCATATCTTTCAGCTCAGATATTCAAAAATTTCGAACTTTATACCAATATAAAGCTAAGAGAATAAGCTACAACTTTGATGTGGACAACTCAGCCTAATTCGGCCCACATCAATACATTTTATTCAATAACTACAGGACATGATTTCTGTCCCTGATAGTGCTTCAGCTTAAGCTACAATTCATTTTCATGCCAATTTTCAAAATCATAGAGACAGAATTAAAATTCAACCTTTGCACAAAATTTGTAGAAATATATCTCTAGTTTAATATGAATAAAAAATAAACTCATTTAGAAATCTATACCTCAATTTATAAATTGAAAACTGAAGCATGATCATGAAATTTTCAAATTCATAACATTCCATCAGACTTCCACACTTTCATCCTATCAATCACTTTCAAATCAATTTATATAACTCAAAATTTCCATGGGGATAAAGAAAAATGTCTTAGGAATCCATTGTTCTAAGTTTCAAGTCATTTGGAATTCGGATGAAAAAGTTATAAGCAAAAGACTCAAGGTTGTTCAATGAAAAACTCTGGTTTTTAACTCACACACATAACCCATCACCTTTTCTCTCTCTAGCACGCAAACTTCATCTTCTCCACCGAAAATTGCTTATTTTTTTCGACTTTTGTACTTCATATCTACTACATCCATTACATAAACCAACTTTCCAACTCTCCTTTCAGCTCAACAACTCACAAGAATTCAAAAATCCAAGGTTCATACTTAATCATCAAAATCCAAAAGTCTCACCTTCACTTTCTCCCTCTACTGTATTTTATAACTTCTACACCTTTCTTTCTTTCTTTTCTTCGATCACCATAGCCCACGTTTTCTATCATTTTCCTCCTTAAAACACCTCACCTCATTATACTCTATGTTTTTTATTGTGAACAACCCACCTCAGCCAACTGTTGATGACGATCCAATTATTACATAGGCTCTAAGGAAAAGCCTTCGGCCCAGGGTTGCTCCTAATTGGATGAAGGACTATGACAAGTGACACCTCAGCATGCTGTACGAGGAAGGAATAACGGCCTGCTCGCATCTATCACCAT
>JANITX010000210.1:19547927-19559264 GCA_027564395.1 Erythroxylum ulei | reverse complement strand
AAGTTGAGCACCAATCTCCAGGCTCATTGTGTTGCGCAGCCACCCTACAAGCAGTCTATCGACAGAGAACCATTCCTTAAATGCTGGATTTGGAATGATCTCCGTTCCAGAAGTAATGAGGCGAGGTGGCGCTGCACTTGTCCCATTAATGTGGGAGACAAGTAAGTTTCCTTCAATTAACGGAAGGACAACAAATTCCCAAACCAAATAGTTACTCCTATCCAACTTGATAGATGTAGTATGGCTGGATGAGTTGAATAATGTATATGTTTTTGATGAAGGAGACGAAAACGTCTGGACTAAGGATGTAGAGGAAGCGGCTGAGGAAGACATTGTTGCGTGCTCTGATACCAAGAAAGAGAAAAGCAATATAACAGAGAAAGCCAAAAGGTGAGTGCTCCTGCAATCTACACACCTCGCGAATCGTGCTTGGTGTGATATATACACTTATAATAACAACATTTGGTACAGGGGAGAATATCAACCATACACGTGTATGGTTTATTTTAACTTTACAGTTGTCAGTATAAATGTACATTTATATTATATTCTAATATGTTGGATTAATTCCATTTTAATTGTTTGAAATATAATGACATTCTAACACCAAGAAATGTATTTGTACAAGGAATTTGTCTAAACTGGCATGATGAGGGACGGTTGGATGAAAGAGTTCAGTACAAGTGTACAAGGAATTTGTCTAAACTGGCATGATGGACGGTTGGATGATAAAGTTCAATACAGGAAAAAGGGAGCTCTTTCTCTTGCATTGAACTCTTTCATCCAACCGTCCTTCATCATGCCAGTTTAGACAAATTCCTTGTACAAATACATTTCTTGGTGTTTTGTGACCCATTTTCTGAAAAGATGCAAGTGTAAAACACCTGGAACTAATAAATATTAATCAAGCGTCTATGTACTCACAGGTTAGACGCGTATACTAAAATTGATTATCTACATTGAACGAATTCTTGTCTAAGCTTACGATCAACCATGGAAATTGTAAATGCTAAGTATTTACAGCTTTTGACTAGCTTATTCAAACATGTTTGAAGCATGAAACGGATTGTAATATTGCCACCTAGTTCCTAGTTGTTCCTGTGGTTGAAATTGAGATAATAGCATATAAATATTCAGTGTTTAATTGTGGTTTCACAAAACTGAAACTTCTCTGTTAGAAACAATATGCTAAATAGATCAATTTTCATTTTGCAGGTTCAACATTGTGGGTCAGGTATAACTGAGACCCGACCGTGGAGTTTTCTAGGCTTCAATACCAAATGATCTAATATATTTAATAAGCTCTCAATTTGGTTGAATTTACATTTGTAGTGGGCGGTTACAACAAGTATAGATTTCTCGCTTGCACAGCTCTTTCAAGTGATCATTCTTCTGAGCACAGGTGGAGCCAATGGTGGTGGATATCAGGCATCGAAGTATGTTGTTATCGCTGTGCATGGAGGAATTTTACTTCTACATGCAATTATTAATAGCCTGCCTATCTCAATATTATCTTTCTTTGGACAGCTGGCTGCTGTTTGGAATCTTGTAGGTGAGGTGAATGAATGGCTCTGATTTTTCTCACATTTTTATGTTCTTGCCAATGCGATTATTGACTTTTGATCAACTTTGTCTTATGTAGCTGTTGTGGGTATCACAATTATAATACCATGTGTTGCAACAGAAAGGGCTAGTGCCAAGTTTGTGTTCACACACTTCAACTCTGATAATGGTGAAGGAATCCATAACAAATTCTACATTTTCGTTATTGGACTTTTGATGAGTCAATACACCCTTTCTGGGTATGATGCGTCTGCCCATATGGTAAGTAGTAGTTATCTTCCCTTTGAATCATAAAGTTTGAAGAAATAGAGAGTAGAAAGACTATTGAGGAGAATTGTGTAATTCGGTGTATTCATACATGTTGGATGAGTTTAAATAAAGAAGAAAAATCAAGATGATAATTAAATTACATACATGATTCTAGGCTAAATTGAAAATGATTGTTGATTTCTAGAGATATGTAAAAGATATGCGTTAACACCCTCTCTCAAACTCAAGGTGTTGCGGAAGATGAGAGCTTGAGTTTGGAAACAAGATTTGCAAGGCATTAAGATGGATGTGATTTTGTGAAGATGTCCGTAGTCTGAGATTATGACGATATAGTAACAAGTTGTATGATGCCTTGAAGAACATGATGTCAAACAAGATGACAATCCATCTTAATGTGTTAAGTCCTTTTGTGAAAGATATCATTATGAGCAATTTGCACAGTAAAAGGGAATTGCAGATAAAAAAGATACACTTATATCTTGAAAAAACCATCGTAACTAGAGGAGTTTAGTGGTAGTATCAGCAAGAGCTTTATATTTAGCTTTTATACTGAATCGGGAGACAATTGTTTGTTAGTTGACGCGCCATAAAATGAGAGATGTTCCCATAAAGAAAAAATAACCAATGGTGGATTGAAGATCCATTAGGTCTCCAACCTAATTAGTATCACAATAGGCTTGTAGCCAATAAAGAAGAGTAGTGAAAATGAAGACCATGAAATAAAGTACCTCTAACGTACCTCAATTTATGAAGAATAGTAGAGATGTGAGTAGTAAGAGGTACTGACATGAATTACCTCATGATGTGAACAACATGAGAAATATTTGGACGAGAGATAGTGAGTAGGTTCTCATTAGTAGCAGAAAGGTAATTATTAGAGTCAAGTAGAGTGTTAGGTGTCTTAGTATCAGTGATAACAGCTCGAGAGATGAGTTCAGTAGCATACTAAGCTTGTGACTGATAGTATCCAAATTCATTAGAGGATACCTCAAGATCTAGAGAATAGTGCAGGTTATCCAAGTCTTTTATCTCAAACTGCTAATAGAGAAAGGAATTAAAAACAATGATACCATGTTTATCGTCACCAATGATTATCTTATCACCTACATAGAGAAGAAGAAAAGTGTACCTTTGATTAGTATTGCAAAGAAATAGGGCATCATCATAATAACTAGACTAGAACCCAAGATAGCCAATGGTAGAACTAAATTTTGCAAACCAGGCTTGAGGAGCTTGTTTTAATCTATATAAGCTTTATGGAGATGGCAAACCCCATTAGGGGGATGATCATAGTCCAGAGGAGGTTACATATATACTTCTTTTGTGAGATCGCCATTGAGAAAGGTATTCGTGACATCCATTGGGAATAACTTCCATTTTTTACTAGCAACAACAACAATGAGATTGTGAGAGAAAGTCAATCCTTATAATTAATGGCACATTCCTGAGTGAATCTTGTAGCAACATGACATAATTGGTATCTTTTTATTGATCCAGCTACTTGCATCTTGATTTTATAGACCCATTTGCAACCTACAACTGATCTATCTATAAGTAAATCAACCAAGTCCTAGGTACTTGTATGGGTAAGTGCTTGTAGTTCTTCTGTCATTGCTTATCACCATAAAGCGTCAGAACTGGCTTCGTGATAGGTGTGAGGTTCATAAAAAGACGACATAAAAATCACGAAGACAAACAAAAGGTTGAATTACATGATCAGAACGACAAAGCACTGGTAGTAGAGGGAGAGATTATGATGAGGGATGGTCATTTGGAGGATTTAGTGGATCCATAATTAGAGAGGATGCCATAGGAGCAGGTGTAGGTGAAGGCAAGCTGGATGGGCTACTTGCAAGAGAAATGTCAGGAAAAGAGATATAGTAGGATTATAGAATAATTGATGAGGGGCTTCATTAACTCGAAATTGAAAAGCTCAAAAACATCTTATGTTCCTAAAAGGTTACATGATGAGAGATACGAAGTCTCTATGATAAAGGATTATGGGCATCGAACTGCAGAGGAGGGGGAAATTTACCTCTTTTATCCAAAACCTTTGCTGATCTTGAAACGTTGTCATCCTATGTAATGTAGTGGCTTAGATGCGTGATTGTTTTGATAAGTTCTCTGTGACTAACAAAGGTATGATGTTGCGATGTTGTTTGTTATTTTGGCAAGGGAGTGTATAAACCTCCGGAAGTTATATTATTGACTTCTTAAATATTTTCAATATATACTTAATTAATTTTTTTAAAGTCTCTGTGACAAGGGATCCCAACATTAATACCTTTTGTGTTCTATTCCATATCCTAAGAAACAACTTAGTCGTGTCGGTGGTTCTAATTTGATGCATTTATAAGGTTGTAAGAGAACAAAACAAGCACATCATAAAACTTTGAGAGTTTGATAATCAGGTGTACAATTTATAGTATATACACTAAGAGTTACTTCTCTAAATAGATATAAGGAGTGCTCGAACATTATCAAGAATGTGTTTGTATTTTCATTATGCTTGAATATTTTGTTGAGAGGTACTTGGATAAGATCTTTGGATAATAGTACCTTGTGGAGTAAGAAATTAGGTGAAATTTGTATCTTTGTATTCCATAATATTATTAGCATGAAGTATTTTAATTTTGCAAGAAAATTGAGTCTGAATCATATTTGTAGACGAGAGTAAATAGAGAATAATTCATACCTATATCACATGAGATAGATCTATGTATAACAAGATAAATTATCAACAAAGATCACATAATATTTGACATCACCCATAGTATCATAAGGAATAGGACCCTAAATATCATAATGAATCATATCAAAAGGTGCTAAGGAAATAGAATCGCTGAGAGAAAAAGGTAAAGCATGACTTTTAGATAATTGACATGAAACATAAGTATAATGATCGATTTTAACAGAATTTAAAGAAACCACTAGAAATCAAAGATCCTAATCTAGTAGGAGATATATGACTAAATCAGAAATGCCAAAGATGAGAAGTGATAGCCTCATCAACAATTTTAGATGGAAGATGGAGGGAACTAAACTTAAACAACTGCCCAAGCTTACACCATGTCCTAAGGATCTCGCTTGTCTGTGGATCCTGCATAGTATAATCACCGCTTAAAAAAGATAAGTTGACATCAAGTTCACATAATTGGCTAATAAAATGACATTTAAGGATAGTTTGGGAATAAGAAAGTATTGGGCAAAGCTAATTTAGGTGTTTGAGTGGTGCCTATACTTTGAACATGCAGATGATAATTGTTAGCTGTATAAACAATATGTTGATAAGAGGTAATATAATTACGACTAGCAGAATCAAAGTACCATGATGAGGTAGTACCTGATGTGACATACATGGCAGATGAGGAGGTAGTTCCTAAATCAGGCTAAAGTTGCTAGAGGAAAGCATAAAGATCTTTTAAAGACGCACCATGGTAGCAGCAACAGTAGTAGAAGGAGGTTAAGGGGGCTTAGAACAATTACTTTGTTCAAAATTCTCTCGAAGTCTTTTTCTGCACTCATAAATATGATGGCTTGGCTTTTTACAATAGCGACAAGATTCTTTATAGGATTTCTTAACTGAATTTTGAGAACTCTGAGAGAATCAGGTCTGAGTGGCTAGAACAACATCAGTAGATGGATTAGATTTTTCTATACGAAGTGCATTAAGTCAACTTTATTTTATAATTAATTCTTTGATCATGGTGCTAAGAGTTGGCAAGGAACCTCGATGGAGACGAGAGTTATGGATGCACTCAAATTTCTGTCAAAGAGTCATCAACAAATGCCAGATATACTGACGATCGTGGAGAGTTGCATAAATGGTGGCTGCATCAGGACTATGCCATAAAGGATCTCCAAGTGATATTTGATCCCAAATTTCTTATAGTTCTAACACATAGTTGTGGATTGTTTATCCAGGCTATTGTTGCTTTTGATGAAGTCTTCAATAAAGCTGAAACTCATTCACTTCATTAGATAAAAAGTAACGATTCTAAAGAATCCAATACCTTCTTAGCTATGTTGCATTAAAAATCAAGTTTGATTACTTAAACACATATATTTCATAATCATGTTAGGATCTGATGATTCATTCCATTCCAAGAAGCTAGACACTCTATAAATTTCTCCTCTTCTTCATCTATTGTCTTAGTTAGTTTTGGTATTTCTCCAGTAATAATTCTCTATAAGAGCCTTCCTTTAAAAGAACTACACTTTTAGCCTATAGATCATAGTTGGATTCATCATATATAACATTGATAGGGTTTGAAATGTATTGGAGAGTTTAAAGTTATCCATAATGAGGAAAAGGAAATAAAATGGAGAAAACTTGTTTGTACGGTTGAAATTTGATCAACCGAACCTTAAAAATGAATTCGGAATGTCAAAAAGCTTCGGAGCTAGTATGATCTATAAAAGACCTAAAGAAAAAGGGTTGAACCGGGTGGTCAAAGTTTTGGTTAACCCTTTTGAATCGAATCGAATCGAACTAAACCAAACCGATGAAGGACTTATCTAACATACAGACAAATGGTGCAAGGACACGTGGTAGATAAGCAAGATGCCGACATGGCACTGATAGGTTGATGTGGATTAATGATGTGATGCTAAGGAGGATGCTAATATGGAGATGACTAAGATAATGTGGCGATGATAGGATCTTGTTTGATTATGTGGCTATTGATGTGGCACCTACATGGCTAATGATGCGATCAGAGAGGAAAGTTGTGAAGAGTCGTCGTTTTGAGTTTAAACATTGTTGTTTTGATTTGTCCAAAATAACGTCTTTTAACTTGTTTTCTTCCTCTTGACGCTTCTAGTTAGGGTTTTATGGGTGGACGGACTTTAACAGGTTCGTGAGGGTAAATGGGAGAGTTTCTTGTGGTGTTATTTTCGGGGTTCCTGATCTACTCACAATTTAGTATATGGTTGTTTTTTGGAGTAAATTAAGAATGTTGAATAAGGAGACAAAAGGCTCCAAAAGAACTTTGAAAGAAAAACCCTAGAAATTTTTACTTTTTAAAAATAAAGTAGGCTCTATTACTAAAAACAAAGAGAGCAGAAAAAGAATGTTGAAGAGAATTCTATATTTTGGTGTATCTAAACATGAATATTATGGGTATATTTATACATATTGGATGAGTTTAAATAAAGAAGAAAAATCAAGATGATAATCACACATAATTAAATACATAAATCTAGGCTAAATTGAAGACGATTGTTAACTTTCAGAGACATGTAAAATATATGTTTCAACAAAGTTGAAAGAAATGACTTATCTATGTAGAACTTTTTACTACTGTTATTAAGAAGAGAGCAAATGCATTTATGAGAAAGTAAGACATATGCGAGTATCTATGTAGAACTTTTTACAACTGTTATTAAGAAGAGAGCAAATTCATTTATGAGAAAGAAAGACATTCTGCATCTACTCTAGTTTGTTATATTGTTTGATAGTTGGCACTAAGAAGAAATTGAAGAAATGCAATTTCCTGAACCCTAGAACATAGCTAGTATATAAAAATTTTACAACTGGGATTATAATTTTGTTATATTTTTGTTTGAGCTATGTAATTAGTGAAGACGTTAAACTTAGTAATCTTGTTTCCTTTGAACTGTTTTCATAGACAGAGGAAACCAAGAATGCTGATAAGAACGGACCAAAGGGAATAATTAGTGCCATCGGAATATCCGCCATAATTGGATGGCTTTACATAATAGGAATCACCTTTGCAGTAACCAACATCCCTTATCTCCTGAATACGGACAATGATGCTGGTGGATATGCTATTGCACAAATATTTTACTTAGTATTCAAGAACAGATATGGCAGTGGAGTCGGGGGAATTGTTTGTTTAGGAGCTGTTTCTATTGCCATATTTTTCTGTGGAATGAGTTCAATGACGAGCAACTCCAGGTATTCATGCTTTATCTTTCATCCTTTCTTTTCCTTTTCTATTTTTGGCATCTCAAATTAATCAGCACTTTATGAGATAGTACCAACTCAAAGTTGTATATATTCATTTTCAGGATGGCCTATGCATTTTCTAGAGATGGGGCCATGCCACTCTCATCAGTTTGGCACAAAGTGAACAAGCAGGAGGTCCCTATTAATGCTGTTTGGCTCTCTGCATGCATATCTTTTTGCATGGCATTAACGGTAAGACATGTGACCTGTGGTAGTTTTTTCTGTTTGTATTGGATCATTCCTTTTCACCTACCACTTTATGTGTTGATCATCTAATCCATATTTGCACGTACCTTCTTTCCTTGTTCTTATAGTACCATATTCATCCTGCTTCGTGTCATGTTATGCAGTATCTTGGTAGCCAAGTGGCATTTCAAGCTATGGTATCCATTGCAACCATTGGATTGTATATTGCTTATGCCCTACCCACCTTCTTTAGGGTGACTTTGGCACGCAAATCTTTCATCCCAGGACCGTTTAACTTGGGTCGTTATAGCATTCTTGTTGGTTGGACCGCAGTCTGTTGGGTGGCAATCATCTCTGTCCTCTTCTCTTTGCCTGTAGCCTACCCCATCACCAATAAGAAACTCAATTACACTCCTGTTGCTGTTGGCGGCTTGCTGATTCTTGTCATTTCTTCTTGGATATTTAGTGCTAGGCACTGGTTTAAAGGCCCTAAAACCAATGTAGATGAATAAATTTATGCTCCCTGAAGATATACTCCGAATAGTTTTGCTATAAGGGCTGTAAGGAAATAACTTCTATAACGAGAGTAATCCAAGCTTTGAACCGTTTATAGCTGACAGATGCAAGTTTAAAAATCTACCATCATAGTTATCTTCATGTTATTTGCTAATAGGAAAAATGGATCGATCGCAGAGCACGTTGAAATAAAGGAGAGTTGTATTGTATGTTTTTGATGATTACAAATTCAACGCTTTGAAGCCTTAATATACACGGTGAAGAACAAAAGATAAGTGAAAATATATAATTGAATGATTTTTACATATCCATAAAATAATATTGATGATCTTATTATTGGTAGTTAAGATTTTTAGATGTTATCAGCCTCTCTCAAGCTCATGATGACATGCAATCGTAAGCTTGTCATGAAGTTGCTAAAATGTGAGCTTTGTTCATAATATTAGTAATATGATTTACAGAGGTGATAGAGAGAGCTATAATGGCAACCAAGTCTCATACAAAGTGAATGTCAATTTCAATATATTTGATACGAGCACAAATAACTAGATCAGAGGCAAGGAAGGTGATACTAAAATTGTCACCCCAAAGAATCAGTATAAGGCAGGATAAACCAATTTTGCCAAGGAGAGATGTCATCAAAATAGAGTTAAGCAGCGTGAGAGCAATACTTATGTATTCGACTTCAATAGTAGATCTGTCAATAGTAGGCTATTTCTTAGCTCTCCAGGAGATTAGATTAAGCCAAGAAAGATGCAGTAACCCAAAATAGACTGAGGACCATTAGGACATCAAGCCTAATTAGCATTACAATATGCATTTAAGGTAAGAGTGGGTGATTTTGAGAAATTGATTCTATGAGAGGGTGTGAAGTGAAGATAAGTAGAATCCATCTAACTGTAATCCAGTGAATATCAGTAGGGCATGTAAGAATTGAGAAACATTATTGACAACAAATTTAATATCAAGACGAGTGACAAAAAGATATTAAAGAGAACCAATAGTACCATGATACTTGATAGGATCAAAAAGTGGGTGTCCACGATTTTTAGATAGAGGAAGGGATGGAGTAATGGGAGTGTGAACAGGTTTAGAATTTTTTGGACTAGATCGAAAAATGAAATCTTTGGTGTAAGAGGATTGATTGAGAAGAAGACTATCAAAGGTAGTTGTGGCTTCAAGACTAAGAAAGTGATGGAGTGGACCTAGGTCTTTAATGGAGAAATTAATTTGAAGATCACAGATAACGGAAGAAATAAAGTAGGGTGAATAACCTATAACCGAGATATCATCCACATAAACGAAGACAAAGGTGTTATGAGATGTAGTTTTGTGAATAAACAGGGAAGTATTAGAACGTGAGGATGCAAAGTTGAGATTAAAAAGTTCTTGACTCAAGCGATGAAACCAAACTCGAGGAGACTGTTCAAACCTTATAATTCTTTATGTAGACAAAAAACATGATGTGGAAATTGAGGGTTTGTAAAGCCAAAAGGTTAAGACATAAAAACTTATTCTTGAAGATGACTATGAAGGAAAGCATTGTCAACATCAAGTTGGCGAATAAACCAATTTTGAGAAAGGACAACGGTAAGAATAATAGGAATAGTAGTATGGTTGACAACAAGATTGAATGTGTATGTAATCAATCCCCAAAGCTTGATGATATCCTTTAGTAAGAAGTCGGGCTTTATAATTGTGAATGGATCCTTTAGATTTCATTTTGTATGAAACACCCATTTACAACCAATGATGTTGGTATTTGGTGAAGAAGGAACAAGAGTCAAAGTATGATTATGATGTAGAGCTGTGAACCCATTAAGCATAGCCTGATGTTAATAAAGAAATTTGTTGGCTTAAGTGAAAGATTTGTGGGATTAGGGGTAAAAGTAGTAAGTGTGGAGTAAGTGATACATTATAGGAGGAACAAGGAACACGAGTGCAATCACAAGTACATGTGATCATTAGATGATACGAAGATAAAGGTTGTTAAGGAAGAGGTAAAGTGTTAGCAAAAAGATGGTTGAAGGGTAAAGGTATGGAAATGATGGATGAGGAAGAAGTTAAAGAGGTCAAGGGTGGAGAGGTGGCATAGAGGAAGTTACGTTTATGGAAATGAACATGTTAAGAAATGTAGAATTTAGAGGTTTTAGGGTTAAAGCAGTGATACCCTTTATACTTGGAGCAATAGCTAAGGAAAATACATAGAGCAAACTGAGATGTGAGTTTGTCTATACAAGTGGATCCCAAAAAAGTAAAATAAGTGCATCCAAAAACTATTTAGATGAGAGAGATTAGGTGAAAATGAGTTGATGAGATAGATATTAGTTAAAAATGATTCAAAACAAAAATACTTATGAAGAAAAACATGGAGAAAAAGAGTAAGGCGTCATTCTATTTCTTCCATTAAAGCTAAACCCTCAAGTGTAACTGGTAGGTCGAGTGTGCCTGCTTTGAACATCATTAGATCATCGGCAGATGAGTGAGGTTCACACTTAGGATGACGAATTTTTCATTCAGCAAGACTATTTTGTCATAGAGTATAAGGGTAAGAAATATGGTAAGTTATGCCATTAGAGTTCAAGTATTGGAAAAAGGCACCTTTATTGAGTTCAGGAGCTACATCATGTTAAAAAGTTTTAATAATGGTGGAGAAAAGATTTTTAGTGGTGGTTTTGAAGGTTTGAAAGGTGGGTAGAGCATGAGCTTTGTGAATTAAGGGATGTTAAGATATATATTATATATATATATCTTTTATTTAGTTTTGGCATTTTAAATTGGACATATAAAATCTTAATTTTGGTGGAATTAAAGTTGTGGTTATTTGGTTG
>JANITX010000210.1:19380404-19396821 GCA_027564395.1 Erythroxylum ulei | reverse complement strand
AAAAATCAAAACCTATAATTTTCTTTCTTCTTTCTCCTCTTCTCCACCGACTCTCTCCCTCTTCTCTCTTTTCTTTGTTTCTTTTCCTCTCAATTTCATGCATGCTCCTTCCTTAAAAGCCAACCTAGACTTCTAATTACAATTTTGCCATTAATGAATGAGTAATGACCACCTTGCCCTTACATATAAGCCTTACAACTTAAATGGCTTAAGGGACTTGCCAATTTTGCCCCTCTTGAAAACTTACCACCTTAATCCTATATTTCAATCAACTTATGTTATATGATCTTACTCAAATTAACATGCTAATTAAATCCTATTAACATGTTAATTAATTCCACAAAACACTCTATTAAGACAACAAAATTCATTTAAATCATTCAATTTGGTTTAGAAATATGAAAGTTATTCACCAAACATTTCAGACCGTTCTTATACTGAAACATTATTCTAGCTTGACTTCCATCCGAAAATTGACATTCGTATAGACTGAATTAAAACTCTACTTCATCAGAACATTTGTAGCCCTATATCCCTATTTTATTTCAAATTAAGAATCATCTCGTTTGGATAACTAGAGAAAATGTTATGGCTCAAACACTTTCGAACTGTTACTAAATCGAGACTGTACACTACACCCAACTTCACTCCAGAAATTGAAGGTCTTAAGGACTGAATTGAAATTCGATTCCTTTAGATACCTTGTAGCCCCATGTCTCTAGTTTAGATAAAAGCAAGAATCAACGCATTTGGAGCTCCACAGATCAAAATATCATCAAAATACTGAAGCATGTTCAGTAAAATATCCACCTCATACTCTTTTAACCGATCCTCTCACTTTGATTCAATCAATCTTTTCTACTTTATTTCAAATTCAAGAATTCTCCTTTTCTATACACATGAAGAATCGCCAACAATTCCTCATTTAACAGTTCTAGCTTCCAAGAAAAGTTTGGGGTCTAACAATAGCCCTCAAATATTCAAGTTTCACAGATCGTGAATTGTAGCAATTGAAGGGTCGATCCCATGAGGAGGGTGAACTAATCTAATTTTAGGGTGTCAAAGGCTCAAAGAAATAATAAGGTGAAATTAAAAATGAAACAAGAATATAAACACATGAATTTGATTGTAGGAATTAAACTTAAAAAATTAAAACAAAATAAGAATTGAGATTGAGCAACACAAAAGGTCATTATGGAAATTATTCAAAAGAAATTACCAAGTTATGAGAGAGGGAATTTTACCTATTGTTAATGCTAACCTAGCCAATTATGTGTTATCAAGGAGTTGTTTCTAAACTATCGTAGAGGGAATTTCTCTCTCTCGAGTTATAATCCCACGCCCTAAATTATTAACCCTAATTAAAGTATGGAATTTACAATCTCTCAATTAATAGAAGACCCATAGTTAAAATTAGATCAGAAGCTCTCTACTAAACTATCAGGTCTCACACGAGATCTCTCTCCGCAAAAAAGTCAATATGATTAACTACGTGGTTTATTGGATCACCTAACTCTCGTAACCTAATCCAATCATTTTTATATGACTCACCCTCTCAGTTTTTTACCAAAATATGCAAAAATTGAAGTTAATCACAACACCCATTCAATAAAACACAAAATTGACTATGTAGACATTAAATCAAAGTAAAATTTTGAAGGAAGAGTTAGAACATTATCAACAATCCAAAACCCATCATCATATAATCCATTTCAATTTTATACATTAAATAACCAAAAATGAAATGTAAAGGAAATAGAACTTAGATCAGATAATCCAGGAAGGAAGTAGAATCGAGAGAACTTAATTTGGGAAGCAGTAGCATCAGGACCCGCTTCTTCTTTCTCTTTTTCTTCTCTCTCTCTCTTATTTTCTCTCTCTTTTGAACTTTTCACAAGTGGCAGAATGTAGAAGCTACCTTAGACATCCTTAAGTCTTATATAGTATTTTTAATTAGGGCAATCCTATAGTCTTTTTCGGGTCCAAAAGGACTGAAAAATCCCTAAAAAACTCAAGTAGGGACTGCTGTCCATGTATCTGTCGTGTAGGCCACTATCATGGCCCCTAATGGCATCATCATGGTTAGCAGTTTTTGCTTCTATCATGATCATGGCCCATAATGACACGATCCTGGCTCCCTGCATTAGCTTCTTTCATGATCATGGCATATTCCCCACAATTGTAGCCCCTTGCTCTTGCTTCTGTCATTATCGTGGCATATTTTCCACAATCGTGGCCTTGGATTATTTCCCAGATTTTCTTTGAATCTCCTCTAATTGCCTTGAAACACTAACAAACACATCAAGGAAGCTCGACATCATGCTTCAACCTACAAAACACTTAAAACACAAATATTTACTAACTAACATAATTCTAACCTAAACAGGCACTAAACAATCAAATTAACAACCAAACACACACTAAACTACTCACAAACACATGATGCAATCTACACCTATCATAAGTACTGAGTCCTGAATTCTTGTTAAGACGAACCCTTCACCTTCACCTAGCAGATTGGAGAAATTAAATAACATGAAAATGGTTAAGAGGTAGTGGAGTTCTTTTAAGAGTGCAAGGACTCAGTAGAAATTAAGAGTTTGAAGATATGGAAGAAAATGAATGGGAGTAATCATCAACTTTGGCCATATCCTAAAGAACCTTAAATGAAGAAAGTGGATGTTGTGACAACTAAAGATTATAATTTTGTCACACAATGAGGAAAATAAGGAATCGAGCCAACGACATAAATTAAAGGTGTTGTTTGGGAGGCAACCTAAGGGAAGTTTGTTTCTTTTCATTTACATTCCCACATTTGTTATTTATGTTAAATGTTTCATTTCTTACATTTGAGGTTACATTGGAGACAATGTAAGTTATAAGTGTGGGGGTGGGGGTGGGGATCTTATTTTTCATGCATGTTTTTAAGTTTGTTTTTTACTTATGTTAAGCTTATTTATTGCTTATCTGTGTTTCTTAAGTGTTTTTAAAACAAACAAACAAACAAACATTTTCTTTTTTTCTATTGCTTTTAAGACTATATAGTCTTAATTAGAGAGTGAATTAACTAGAAAAATTCATGACAACTTGAGCATGTACTTTTACTCTTGTGATTAGTCAGTTGACATTATCTTTAGAAGAATAGTGATTAGTTGTAAACAAAAGCCAAGGAGATTTTGAGCCTCTATAGACTGACACATTCATATTAGTATCATTGGCTTTTGTTTATGTGTAACCTTTATGATATGCACATCCTGACTTTGCTTTGATTTTCTATTTGAGACCACATTTTTATCACATACATTAATATGGAAATGATATAGGTATTCTTTGTTTCATAGGCTACATTATCCAAATATCCTACTAGTTGATATGAATTTTCCATTTGTTAAGCCCTTTGAGCTCTATTTGCCTTTTCGTTTTATGTTAACCACATTACATGCCTTCAACCTAACCAAATGTCCTACCCAAGCCTTAAAGCTAGTGGAACATTTGTTGATTGTTGATCATTATGGATGCACAGAAGTATAAGTATGGAGGTGTGCATATATGTGTGTTGGTTATAATTACTGGAATGTCATTTTATCTCTTATTAATGAATTTCAAATGTTGATGAAGCTTATTTCATTTAAAAAAAGAAAAAGAAAAAGAAAAAATATGTTTAAATAAAAGTATCAAGGAGAAAATGCAATTGTTTTGCATAATTATTCATGATTAGTTTTCTTTCCTTCTAAAATTGTATGGAATGGGTGATTTGAGTATGATATATACAAGGTAGATGTTGGTTTGAAGGATCACCACTGAGGGTTATAATTTTTTTTTGCTATCAATTGTATAAATTATTCCTTCTAATTGGTTATGCTTCATATGGTTTATGGAGTTAAGGCTTGAAAGATGTGGAACATAGTTTTTGCATTCACCATAGCTGATGGTACCCAGTTTTGAGTGAATGTTAGTTTTTTCACTTGATATTCCATCAAGTGTTTTCTTGTCTCACTAACTTTGATGGCTTTTACACTACACTATCCAAATACATCTCACCTTGTTTTGATCTTTCAGTAATTATATCTACTATCTTGATCTTATATTCAATCCTTTCAAACTCCATAATTACCTCAAACTTAAATGATCTATATATTTATATATATCCAAAATGTTTCATTGTACATATAATGTCTCCAAGCTCTCAAAGAATTACTATTGTAGCAAGTTCTAAACGTGTTCTAAATAATTCAACTCATGACACATTAACTATCTAGATGTATGTGAAACCACTTTATTATGCTGCATTTGATTTCCTCTTATCTCTGATGTGAAACTTCATTATATACTACAAAATCTCCAAATCCAAACGATATAATTAACATCGGTGTTATAATTCCTCAAAATTTTCTTTACATTTATCAGTCATATGATTTATACATTTTTCCTCAAACATTTTTGTCAACGGGCCCAATAAGCCATATTAAGATACTATAAGACCCAACATTTTATTTAATCAAGCTAAGATTTACTCTTATTGAACATAGCATATAATTATTTCTACCTTCATGATATGTAAGATTTACCTCAAGTATTCAAAATATTCTTCTCAACTTTTCAAATACATTCAATATATCATCTATGATCATAGTCACTAACTGATCCAAGCAAAATTGGGACATTTTATTCTTCAATACCATAATACTGTCGGGGGCATTTGTTAACTTAAATAGATATTGCCAAAATTCAATGTGCCCATGATTAGTTCTCGCAATTCCTTAAGTAACGAATTCCTCAAAAAGGTAATATTATCTCATGTTATTTTCAGTTTCCCAATTGAATTCTTTTCTTGAATGATTTTCTCCTTTCATTCGATTTCCTCTGATTTCACATTGATTTATTCTAATGTCTATTCATTCATACTAGTTTCTCCACACATATTTGTAATCTTAACTTTTTGTGTTAGTAACACATTCATCAAATCTAATTTGTATCTCTTGAACATATTTACATAGAATATAGTGTGGACCTAAGTTCTCCTTACGTTAGCAATAATGTCTCCTCAAATTCAAGAATTCAATCACATAGTTGGATACTTTACATCAAACAAAATGTATGCACTATCAATAGCATATTCTAACTCTTATGCCTGAGTCTCCGTTAGAAATGGGACTCCAATATTCACTTTTGATTCATTTCATATTCATTTCTGATTTGTTCCTTCACTGATCATTCCTAAAAATAAACTATCTGGTCTATTTTACCTAATTCGATGAAATTCTTCTTCGAAAGAAGATTTCTTGCGACTATCATCTATACTGTTCATGTAATCTTTATCAATCAATTGTTTTCATCATTGCTTATCATCCATTCTTAGTGCCTCAAAAAGATCAATTTCAACTATTCATAATATCTCAACAAGATCAATTTCTATCATAAATTGTATGATCAGAATATCCTTTATAATAAGGATCAGTGAAACAGTAAGTAGATTCGTTGACTTTTGTTGTTCGATCGGAAAAATAAGCATACAATATTTGGATAAAATGGTACATTTCAAAACTTTTTAGAAATCAAAATTGCAGCGGAAGCGATACAACCAAATCAACATGCCAATCCATGCATGATACGTTATTAGGATAATATTTAACATAAGAACAAGATGATCGAAATATTACTGAATCCTTCCTTGCAACTTTAACTCCTCGATGTGTTATCCTACCCTCAGCAATGTATCCTCTCCTAGGTGATGTACCATCTTCACGTTATTGTATCCTCTTCTCAATATTGTATCCTCGACCAATCCAATCTACCACTTGTTCTTCATGGATAACTTGGTTAGCAAGATCTTTGGTGGGAAAGGAGAAGAAAACTTGAAGAGATTTTTCCTTAAAAGAAAGAAGCCAAAGATGAGACACCTCTCATGCAATGTTCAGCTATACCATGCAAGATAGGAGAGAGAGAGTCAAAAAATGCAAGAACACCTTTTCACTTCTTCTCAATTTAGGTTAACATCAAAAGAAAGAAGAGATTTACATCAAATGCATCACTTCCTTCTTTAATTAATCATAAAGAAGCCAATAAATGAGACTCTTCTCATTTGTCTTTAAAATGGCTATATGAAAATACTATTAACCTAAATGAGACATATCATTTTCGGTTTTGTGATGAAAGAAGGAAGATGGTCCACCAAATGTTCCTCTTTCTTCTTTAATCTAATGAATGCTAAAGGTTACATGCTATCATTAAAAGACAACCATTAAATTATTTAATGATAACATCATTACTCCATTTAATGATCATAAAGCATGTTAAAACCATCTTTAATATAACAAATCAATGCTAAATGTGCAGCTGCAAATTTAGCCCAATAAAAATGAAATTCCTCCTCCATTTATCTTTATTAACTTTGTTTTAATTTAATTAATCAAATTAAACCAAAGTCTAGCCTTTTTCTAAATGTTCATTTGGGCTTGTAATTTACAATTAATTAGTCTAAGCCCAACATTCAACCATAGGCTTTAAAACCACTATTTATATTTTTTACTTTGCTTGATAACATTCCTAAAAGCCAAATGGGGAATCTAATTGGAGTTATATAATTCAAGATACAATAAGACTAGAATTAATTTAATCTCATTAGAATTAATTCCAACTTATTAACTAAATGTCATTCCACTAAAGACAATTAGTTGAACTATTGAATTGCTAAATATTATGAGAACACATGTTTCAAATATGATGTCCAATTGCAAACTCTAATATGAACCATATTATAGCCATCCGCACAATAAAGGGTAAAATTACCTTTTTACCCTTATGCTGGTTTTTCTTTCTAGATCTCCCATTTTACTCTATATGCTGATTGACACACAGGATCTCATCTTGGTGTTAAGACTTGATGGGTAGCTAGTCCATCAAACTACTAGCGCCAGTTTAATCACCAATTTCTGTAAAACATCTAGAAGTGAGATATCACTATAAACTCTTTGTTTGAGTGAATTTCCCCCATACATGTTTCAATTAATCATTCTAACATGCAGACCCTGTATTGATACTTTGTAAATCTATTATGATCATATCAAAAATTATAATGAAACACATATGAATCCACCACTCATTAAGATTGTGGTCCATAATAAAAGAATGCTTAAGATGTATGTTTTAAGATTAAAGTAACGATCCACTTTATTCTTTAAAACATACTTGATTCTAAATTCATTTAATAGTGCCATTATCGATAGCCAACTACTATTATGATATGAAACTCATCATTCCCTTGAAGTAAACTCTTTTACTTGCACTGAGATAAATCGCAACACTACAGTCTAAATCATAATCAAGTGACCAACTTGATTATTCAATTGTGAATCCATTGTTTTATATTATTATAATATACATGTTTCCCATGCATCTCTATATATATGTATATTACTTACAAAAGAATCTCGGTGCCTTATGACTAGATATATAATGCTCATAAAAACCAAACCCTTTTGTTTTATTAATAATAAATATTTTTATTACAAAAGTAACTGGAAGAAACTTAAGTTATAAGTAAATAGACTTACTTCCAAGGCACTTTATTTACATAACTCCAACGATTATACCTTGGTATATACTATTAAGATCATTTCATCTTATCTAGAGATGTATTAATTCACCAATTAATAACTCATGCTAAGGATACCATAATCTCATTTGATTTTGGACAAAACTTCTTCTTTTGCACTTGTCCTTGATCGTAGGGACTATGCCATGATCGCGCCCTTCTTTTTTTTCCTCGAATTCATCACACATAGTAACATCATTAACAATCTCAATCTATCCCCGATTGATCACTATAAGCACTTTTGTGTATTACTCTAATTCATCTTAGACTTTGAACTATGGGAACTATGACTAACAAATATTCAATAAGTCATAGATTGCTTCCTATATCATCTCCACACATATAATACATATGTGCTCAATATTATCACTTGTCATGATGATCCCATTATTAGATATGTACTCACAAAACTTAACCTTGACAACTTTTACATATATTGTAATCATTATCTCACCTTCCAATTACCATTATATTGTTATACACACATATGTTCACAATCAATTTGGAATTATTGATACATAATCTTCTTGGAATTCTGATCTCAATTCCACTAACATATTCTTATGGTGGATCATAACTCTTGTCACATTAATCAACAACTATTTCAGTTCCAAGTTCATCTTCTCGAGATCATAATAATTTTTTTTCATCCAACTTCGCTTATACACTTTAAATCTTGTCATTTCTACCACATCTCTATTTTCCTCAAATAAGCAATGACAATGCACTCATATCTATATCACATTTAGGGATATATCACCATAGTACAATATTGATGTCGTATTCAATAATACATCCACCAATACAATTGCATTGAATCTTTATCTATCATATCTAACCATATACCATTTCTCATTTCTAGATATCCACAAACTTTCTTTTTTTACAATTTGAAAGATCATCATTCTTCTCACTATTTCTATCAGCTCAAAATTTTAACAAATGTTCATAATGTGACTCATGTAAATGCGACTCATACTAGGGATCAGTTGCTATTGCGTGCTAAGAGATGTCTGGGCTCTGATACCAAATTGTAGCACCCCACTCTCATAGGGCATATCCCCAAACATACCGATGGTATTCTAGAACATACTCCATGAGGGTGGTATGCTAGAGCAGTCAACAATTGAACTCATTATAAATTTTTCAAAACAATGCAAGCATATGTGGAAAATCAATAATCAATTTCGGCCCGTTCTATTCATAAATATTTTCAATAATAAAAGTTACAATCATTATACAACTCATCATAATTTCACTAGTCACTTAGGCCCATCACATTGTACAATATTTTTTAGTACACATTTTGATACAAAATTAAAGAAATACAAATGTAAAGGCGAACAAATCCCAACCTCTATCTCTTACTCGAATACAGTGGCTAGACTCCAATTTGTCTAACTGGAGATCTTCTCTAAACCAGAAAAATATTGTAGATTTTGGCTTGAGTTTTGTGAACTCAGTGAGTGGACCATCCTTGATAGCACACTCGATCACACAATACATCAATTTATATAATCACATAATTCACATCACTTCCTCAATTCATCATATTGTGTCATATACATTTCATATCCACTTAAAACATATATCACATTCAGAAATCAATCAAAATATTTAAATCATACATATCAAATGCATATGTAGTGCTCATGAGACTCACTTTCAATTGGTATTGTTGTGACCAAGTGCCTATAACTGTGTCATATCCACTGTGGATACCGGGCTCATTGATAACTATCTCGTATCCGTTGGGGATATCGGGCTCATTATATAGCGTGAGCCTTTAGCTCTTAATCACATTCTGAGCTTTAAGCTCTTTTTTACTTTCTGAGCTTTAAACTCTTTTTCGGTGCCTACTCTGGTCACAACAGCCTTTATGTTTCATGCATTCATGTAATGAAATCCATCACTCACATAAGATCAATCAGTCACTTTATTTCACTTTACATATGTCATCAGACCTTGGTCCGAAATTTAACATTTAAGTTGAGAATCACTTATTTCATTCACATGTACATTCACATTTTTCTTCGAAACTTGGTCCGACATTCAACAATCAAGTTAAGTAGCACATAGTCAGTCCAATTCACATTCAATGAGCAGTTCCAATATTATTCACGAATCAAACGCCTTGGACATTCAATGTCTGTAATCAGTACAATCACATTCACATAACTATTCCATACAAAATTTAAACAGAACAATCATTAAAGTACGACCATTTAGGTCGACTCACAATACGTTTCAGATTAGCATTAGCTTCCATCATCAGGAAACGTCTAGATGCGGATGTTCTATCCTGTATCATCATTATGCAAAACACATATTGCACACACTTTATTAATTGCACAATCATATGAATACTCAATCACATACATATATATGTGTTATGTATAATGCATGCTCAATGACAATCCTGATTATATTATCTAAACTCACATCTTATGCTCATTCTCATTTCATAATTCATATACGTCTAGTTGAACATAGGTTTATACTTCATTTTTACATGATCATTCTAAGTTCACCAATCAATCCTTATCCTTTATATGTGTCTAGCTTATCCTTAGGCTTGCACCTCATGAACACTTGGTTATTATAATATGATAACTTAATTTTTCGTCATTTTTTTCTAACATTATATGCCCTATGAGTGTGAGTTGCTATAATAAACCCTAATCAGATTATAGAGCTTCCAATCTCTCAATTCATAACCTATCTAAATCCCTAATTAGTTCTAAAGTTCTCTAATAAAATATTGGAAACCTATATGAGATCTATCTCTACACAAATATCAATCTGATTTAATTATGGTTTCTATTAGTCCAATTTAATCGTTTTTCATTTGATTCACCCTCTCAGTTTATTATCGAATTCTACAATAGCATAATCAAAACACAACAATATCTAATAAACACATAAACAATTAGATCCTATCATTAACTGTTCAATCTAATTCTATACAATAATAAAACTGAAAAAACAGGAAATACAATCTAAAATGGATGACGAGAGCCAACGATGTCTGGAAACCTCCTGATCCAGGAAGTACTTCAAGTGAGTTGCTTCTCCTCTTCTCTATTCCTTCTTCTCTTCCTCTATCTCTCGACGATCTCCCTCTAGTATTTCTTAAGGCAGCTGATGCAAAAAGCTCTTTCCCTTCCGTTTCTAGTTCTTTTTATATCCTCTTGTGTTTTGGGTAACCTTAGGATATTTTTAGGGTCTGAAAGGTCCAAAATAATCTCTCAAAACTTAATGTTCATGAGTGTTTGTGCATTTGCCCGGTGCAGGCCATGACTGTGGCCTTGCATGCCACAATCATGGTTCATATTTGAGCCTTCTATCACGATCAATCGTGGGCCATATCTAGAGTTTTTGTCACAACTGTGGCCTGATATGCCATGATTGTGGGCCATTGTTTCAGCCCAAATGTCTTTGAAACTCCTCCGTTCTTCCATGTTGACCCTGAAACACTAGCAAACACATCAAGGAATCTAAAAAACATAATATTTAAGCTCAAAGACTTATAATAACCCATAAAACACTTAAAACATAAATAATTAACAAACTAACACAATTCTTACCTAAACACATACTAAATGATTGAATTAATGGCTAAACACATATCGAACTCTACCTTAAATGTAACATACCACTACTATAGAGCATATACCTGAACATCCAGAGGACATTCAAGAACATACCCTATGAGAATGGCATGTTAGAGCAAACATATTCACTATTATGGAATCATACAGAACATAAGTAATCATAAGCTCAAAATGTCTCATTTTGTTTCACAAACATCATTTACATTGTCATTACATCTCATAATCCATATATTTACATTTTAAAAACATCTGAGAGTTTACTATTCTTTAAAAAATATCTAACATGAAATGAGATGCTAACAAAAAAATCTATTTAAACTCCTCAAACATCAGCTGACCAAACCTTTGATCCATTTCTGATTCCAAAATTGACAATACTATACTGCTACTAGATTGCCTTAGAAGCTAGGTCTCCTCAGTACCTGAAAAACAACATTGCAATTTTGTTGAGTTTTTTGAACTCAATAAGCGAATCATCGATGTGCTCACTCATGTCAAAACACAACATGATAAGTATACAACCAAATTCACAAGTATATCACATTAGCTTGATTCAATTCCCATATAATTTTGTATACCAAATCACACTACACATCATATCTCAATAAGCACATTCTAATACAAACATGTCATATAATCTTTTCAGAATAATCTAATCTTTCACCTTAATAATTCATATCATCAACATGTATACAATTATCAATTAATTCAAAATTTACTACTTGTAATCAATCAAATCAAAATGCAAGGCATAAACAATACACAATTCACATCATGATCATTTTAACCTTTCATACCCCAAAATAAATCAATTGAGAGCATATACATTCTTTGCAATGTGTACTCAATCATAATTGACGTGTGTACGATATCATTACGCTTGTGAATGGAATGCAATTCATGAATTCTCAATGATATGACTTATATGCAATAATATAGGGTTCTAATCACCTCAATTTGAAAACCGGCTATTACATTAAAACACGATGCAATTTACACTTATCAACATCCCCACACTTAAAGGCTTGCTTGTCCTCAAGCAAACAAAACAACAAACAACACAAAATCACAAAGCACGCAATGCAGTAATGAGACAATGGCTTCAACTTCATGAAACAAGTTTAATTCTAAACACAATCATTCAAGTTATTCTAAATCATTAACATGCAAAATCTGTGTCTAGGAGCTTTAGACTAAATATACATATTAATCAAGATCTAAGTGGTCAAATTATTCACTCTTTTCAATTGTACACAGACAATAATAATTATTTAGTCATTCAAACTCTACAACTACTCCTAAGCACGTTTTCATGAAAAGTCAAGCTACTTTCAATTTCGGTAGGTTTTATTAGAAACCATTTTTTATTAATTTTTGTGGACATAGACCTAGGATTTTTACACGGAGGTAAACATTTGTGATGAAATTCGATTAGGTTACTTGACTAAGTCATGTTTTTATTAAGTTGCTTAGTTGGAACATCATTATAGCCTTTTGATGTGAAGGCATACATTTGTTATATCTATCTATCCGATTACTTGGCTACATCAAGTTCTCAACTGGCTACTAGCTCTATTTATAATCAGAAGGCCAGCAAAATAGTTATTTATTTAAAATTTATAAATATTTTTTATATTTAATGTGTACCTTGTTGCTTTAGCTACTCGTTTTCATGAAAATATTAGCAAAGCTACTTTAGTCGAAAGACCTAAAACTATGAATTAATGTGACAATTTATAGGGTGATAAACTAACACTAAATCTTAATTAACTTGCATATTTAGCCAAAGAACCCAGATCACTAATTTCACAAGCTAATGACTCTTTGCAACCTAATAGATTATGTTCAAAATTAAATCAATTTCATTACATCTTGGCCTTTGACACATTCACACAATTCACAATATGCAACCTAAACAAACTATCATACAATATGCAAAATTCACACTCAAAGCAAAACTCACAACCCTCCCCACACTTGAATAACACATTGTCCTCAATGTGAGAAGGAGACAAACAAACACACATGGAAGGAAGAAAGATAAAATAAAACAAAATAAAAAATAAAGACTAAATTTAAAAGAAAAGGGTTAGAAACAAAGTCTCACGGTAATGGAGGTGGGGATGGTGTCGGAGGTGGCAATTAGATGCCTTGATCCTGGAAGTATTGATGAATCTAGTGTATATCCTAGCTCTAACATTGTTGTGTGCGGGCCATCTCCTTCATCCTTCTAGAGTTCTCCGCAAGTGTATCTGTAATTACCTTGGCGATCGCAGAAATTGTATCGAGCACTTTCTTCCAACCAGGTTCTTCTATGTCTTCTTCCTCTTTGGACTCCTCGCTAGCCGAGTCCTCTTCTACTGCTAAGGTAGCACTATTCTAGAACTCGCCTAATTGGCCCTAATCTTCACATGAGTCTTTTGGCTAATGTCCTAGAGCCCCATGTTATGGGACTTAAAGATTTCAACACGCCATAAGTGATGGTGATTTAGAAAATCCAAGAGGTAGATGGTTAAACCACTATAATTCATACCATTGTGCTCAATAATGGCCGAAACTAAATACCCCATACCCAAATTGTTGCTCCTCTTATATAGAGTAGCAACAATACCATTCAGCACATACGTGGAGGTGCACACTGGGATGCTGTGATCCATGTACCACAATAGAAAAAGTTCCTTCATTGAGCACTTGTTGGTTTATGATTTGTCAAAAACCATTTGACACATATATTTATGTAAAAACAAGCGCTCATGGGTTCTTATGTTGTTGTTGTGGGCATTCTTGGCATCAAACCGCTCTAACCTAGTGAGCTCATTCCAATATCGAGAAGCATGAAAATCATCGTGTTGATAAACAATGGAAGATTCGAGGAACCCATAAATATCACACATGATTTCAATGTTCAGCTCATAAGGTTTTCCCCGCAACCTAAACCACATTTCCTTAGGGTTACTGGGTTTCAAATGAAGGGAAGTGAAGAATTCGAGGGTGAGCTCCTGGTAGATAGGATATTGGTAGTGTATAAACTTGCCCCACTAAATTCTTTCTGCTAAAATCTCTACCTTATCTCGCAATTCTAGCCTATCAAGCATATCAAATTCAAAGTATTTCGGGACTGTTGCTTGTTTAATATTAAAGGATTGGAATTGAACCCCTTCCTCCTCTGTATAGTTTGGGAAGGGTGCTCCAAAATTTGCTACCCTATTCCTTCACCCTCGTCCCAAGACTTGATTTTTTCCCTACGATTGGTTGCACTTCGCTGACTACTTAATGCGCAACATAATGGACTGTAAGTAGGTGAAGGTTGGAATAAAGTGGAAATTTGGGATTTGGTTAGAGAGAAGTTAGAGCGTTTGGTTGTTCTAAACTTAGAGAGATAAAGTTAAAATGAAAGTGAGTGAAAAAATGAAGTAGGAAATGAATATATAGGTGAATGAAGGGTAAAATTGTAAAATTTTCAGCTAAAAATAACGTGGACAGGTTTATCCCGCAGGCCACAAACTAATTTTTCAATTTTTTCTTCTTTTTTCCTTCTACACATTCCTAAGATCCCTTCCTAACTCTTTTATAGCTCTTTCACCTCTTTTTTGCTTACTTTCTCGATCATCTAACTCATGTCAAAGTCCTATGACTTCTCGACCTTATTTGGAAACAAAATAACCTAACGACAAAATTCGAACTATCTAAACGTCAAAAGAAATAACATGGAATTAACAATCCATGGGTTGCCTCCTATGTAGCGCTTCTTTTAACGTCGGTAGCTTGATGCTCTTCTTATGCTCAAGGTGGTTCAAATGAATCGTTTAATGGTAGCGTAGTCATCGATCTTACAATTTGCACATAAGCTATCATGCCCTAGTTCCACCTTCCTTCTACTTTACCTTCCTTTGTCTTCTCCTCCACGATCATTTCTTTATGAATTCATTCCCAGGATCCTCAATATCTTCCCATTGTTCTCGAGGTTCGGTTTCTTTGATGTAAGTTAGAAGTAAGGAAGAATTGTTGTCATTCTTCGACACAGTAAGGGTTATTTGATGCTTTCTGACCCTCAGAATTAGTTCACCCCCATCAACGTCAATTATTGAGCGACCAGTAGCCAAGAATGGTCGTCTAATGACCATATGGGTTTCCACAACTTCTTCAATATCTAATACAAAGAAGTTTGTAGGGAAGGTGAATATATCGATCTATACTTACACATCCTTATTAATACCCTTCAACCGATAAACTATTATGTCCTCTATCTTCACTGGTATCGTGATGGGTTCTAACTCTTCTAACCTCAATTTTTGACAAAAGGTATAGGGCATCATATTAATACTCGCTCCCAAACCTATGAATGCCCTGTCTATTTTAACTTTATTGATACGGCAAGGAATGTAAAAATTCCCTAGGTCCTCTTTCTTTTGTGCTATATTAGGGTTTTCTTTCGTTATGAGCTCCTTAACCCTCTTCCTAATTCATTCCCTTAGTGTGTAGTTGTTCAGTTATGTCCTCAACATTGTTTAACTCATCCTATTTAGAATTCCTCATCGCATTACTTGAATTTGACTTCTGCTAATCTCGAATAGGGTACAACAATTTAGGACAAGGTTCCTCGATTGACTTAATTATGAGCTCACTTAGAAGGAATTCCATATTTACTTGTCCTTCTCCATTGTTTCCATCTTTTTTATGTTTGAGTTTCTTTTCCTGGGTCTGAGTAATGGCCATGATTCGTTCCTTTGGGTTAGATTTGGTATTGTTTGGAAGGGTTCCTACATTCTAAGTTGAAAACTTCTGCTAGACCTACTTGGACCTTCAGATTGTGTATTGAAGAGGCGTAGTTCTTAGTGACTTGCTCGAAATTGATTTCAAGCCTACTTATATGCATCCTCTATGCCCAATTTTATCTAAAATCCTATCCAACTTGAATTCCATTTAGCTCAGATTTTCTTGTTGGAAACCTGGTTATCCTTAAGGACTGAATTGTCCTCCAACATTGCTTGTCCAATAGAAGTTAGGGTGATTCTTCCACCTAGGGTTGTATGTGTTGGAGTAGGGATTATTTCCCCCTCTTCATCCAAATTGAGCTCCTATATAAATAACTTGTAGCACCCCGTTACCGTAGGGTACACACCGGGACACCGGCAGGTCATTCCGGTACATATCCTACGACAAGGGTGAGCTACGTTCGATCACTACGTTCACTTCACATGGCATCATA
>JANITX010000210.1:19252265-19266861 GCA_027564395.1 Erythroxylum ulei | reverse complement strand
TTCCGGTCCCAATTAATCTAGGACAGCCATAAAGGCATGTACACTAGCACCCGTTCTACGGAAGCGGGATGTTACAAACAGAGCTTGTTGTTAACCTACAATTAATAGTTGCTTATTCGTGTGTAGGTCAAGAATGAACTGAGGACCGGACTCCAAATCCATTTATCACTTTTTGTTGTTTTCTTTAATTTTCGTTCATTAGTTTAATTTCACTTCATTTTCTTATTTAAAATCAAACCAAACCCTTAACTTACACCAATTCTTTTCATTTCGAAAGCTTTACATACGCTCTCTGTAGGATCGACGTAGACTTATCCCTAGCCATAGTTTTAAGTTTAGTTATTTTGTGTAGTGTTACGACACACTACCAGTAATGTTTGTTGAATAGCTAACCATAATAAGAATAGGATTGTTTAAATTAGTAAGAAACAAAAACTTAGTGGAAAGAAATTGAAGACATAATGATAATAATAACCATATATATATATACCCTACGTAGTCTATTATGGGCATAAATATTTCATTAAAAGATTTTACATTTATTTTTGTGACAATGGGAAGTACAACTATTTTACTTATTAGATGGAGAGCATTTTCAACTAAAATTCCTTTATTGAAGAGTGAAATGTACAAATAAAGAAGCCCGTTTGAGTTATTTGAGGTATTAACTTATATGCTTACATGATATACTTAAATTTGAATATTTTAGTTATAACTTCCCACATTACCTATGTTATTGTTTAGCAAAAGTCTTATTAGCTTAATTCTAAATTTATAACTTTACAGAATTTCTAAGATTAACAATATATGGGTAAGTGATTATTATAAGATAAAAAGATACTTGTTGAGTGATGTTAGACAAAAATATAGTGTGAACAATAAGTGAAAGCGTATTAGACGTTTGACCTTTTTTCCCATGACTCCTAAATTAATGTTACATCCCTAGATTAGCAAAGACATTCAACTTTCTCTAGAAATATGGACAAATTTTGATCCTATCCATATAATATTGGCTTCCTTTTCTCCTTACATATACTATGAATATTGATTCATAATGGATGCTACTTTATTTCTTAATACATTTGCTAACCATATAGATAAGAAAGTGGTGAGTTGAATCTTGGATGTATGGATTCAAAATGGTGATACCATTTTTCCAAGCATCATATTCAATTTTGGCAGTAAAAGAATTTGTGCTAATTAGCTAAGTGAGAAAAACTGACTAAAAAACCAAAAAAATTGCAAAAAGGGAAACACAACATATATGATCTATATTATAGGAAACATAACATATGTATCTTTTATAAATTTTTCAACTTCAGATTTTTCAAGATTCATTTTGCAAGGGTCAACTCCATTCACATCCTTACCCATAAGCGTCAATGTTAAAAATTATCTTTGCAATCAATAAAAGTAGTAACAGATTCCCTGATAGTATGAAAGAATGAAATAACGAAAATCATATAAATGCAATTAGAAATTCAAGGGACATTGTAGGCACAGTTATAGCCGACCATTTTATATATGTTCTATTTATAATCAAAAAACACACTCCACTAACATGAAGTGGTGTAAAACAATTAGTTAAGGAAAATACCAACGAAGAAGAAACATCAGGCAACTATATTATTGGAAGTGACTGCCTCCCACCACTTCCAAAGGCAATACAATTGACTACAATATTGCTTCCCTTTCTAGAGATGGCATTAAGAGAAGCTGTAAAATGTTAACAACTAGTTATATAGTAAGGTAAAACCATTAGCAATTAATGAAATAATATTTTCTATCATGCAACTTTATATATTAAAAAAACGTTGAAGACATTTATCAACTTTTTCAAGTTGTAATTGTTAATACTTAATATCCTCTTACTTTGATCAACTCATTGAATATTAAACAAAAGAAACCTAACTGGTAAAAAAAGCATCTTCTAAGTAGCTCTTTTCTTCTTGGTTTTATAAAAATGAACTAATCAAGTTATATAAAATTCATTTTATTGAATTTTCTTAGATGGTCAAGTAATGATTTTCTAAGCAATTAATATACATTCACATCATATTTTGCTTTCTTTTCTAATATATGCCATCACTAGGATATGGGAACTATATTAGAATATGAAATATTTGTGAAACAATTAAGATTAATGGTTTAACACTAAACAAAACTACTTAATTTTGAGTAAAACAAATGAAGAAAAGGAGACTTGATAAGCAAAAGTCCCAACAAGATGAAGAGCACAGTAGAGTTAAGAAGTATTAATAGACAAAAAGATGAGATAGAGATGGAGATGTAGATAGAGATGTAGACAAAGAAAGGAGATGAAGAAAAGGAGGCCTGAGAAGCAACAATCTTGACTAATCCATTAGCCACCGAGGAAGACTTTCCGAATTAAGAGAAAAATTAGGTTTAGGTAAGTTAAGTATTTGGAGGGTATGGAGAGTCGAGTGGGTTAGGAGGTGTAGAACCAAAGGAGGTTATGATTGGTGCTTGGATGATGGTAAAACATAATTACTACTGATGAGTTTATTATTTTGATGAAAAGCAATATAAGAACAAATTGAAGTTATGTACTCAAGAAGATAGCGTATGAAGTTGATAAAGAGAAGTTAAAGTTTACAACTGTGTAGATAAAGATCAAACCAAGAACAAAAGAAGATCAATGCTTATCAAGGTCATTCTTTAGTTTGTAATATTGATTGTAATCTCACTTTGTTAATATGATGCTCTAAAAGACTCTCTATGTATAAACATTTTATTTTACTTCATTGCAGGAGTTTTACTTTCATCAAGAGGCATTAAAGCTTTTATTTTTAATATAAGAACCTCTTAATCTTTCAAACACTCTTTAGGGAACATTTTGAAAAGTGTTTAAATCATAATTAAATTAAACAAATTGGTTTTGAGCATTTAAAATTGTTAAAGTCATGTTTTTAAGGCGATTGGTTGATTAAAATCATTAAAGTTAATGTACCGTGATTTTGTTGTAACATTAGTTGATGTATTGTTCGACCAATGTGTCGTATACTAATATGCTTACTAGTTGACTAGTGTTCCAATGGCTAGTGAATCTAAAACTCCTTATTCATACTAATAGTCCAGTATATTATACTGGTCTACCAGTTCTCTACATATATTTGTTATAACAGCTAGTTCTTGGCTCCAACAAATAGGTAGGATTCTAAAATATTATAAATAGGTGTTCTTTCATTGGTTTTAGCATCAAGAAGTATTTGGGTGTTTTTTACATAAATTTCTACGTGAATAACTGAGATATTTTTTAGTTGTAATCTTTTACTAGGGTGTTAGATATTATACTTGGTGAATGTTCCAATTGGGATTAAGGTTCCTCTTTACCTTAGAAGAAGATTGTAAAAAGGGTTCCTCTTTATTGAGAAAGATTGTACAAAGGTTATTCTTTATCTTGAAAGAAGAACTATAGCAAAATTCCAAGAAGAGTCTTAGGAGTGAACATAAGTGAGAGTTGTTTATCGAACCACCATAAATCGGTTTGCATTTTCTCTTCCTTATTGTTACAAAGGTTCTTTTAGTCATCAAAATTATACCAAAGTTATGCCTACTTCTTTGCACAATAATCTCATTTAGGTCTGTTTAAGTAGGACTCAACATTCCTACATGATAGTTGACCAACAAAATCTTTTTCTCGAACACCTCATAACCCTTAAAGTATTTAACTCTCACACTCGAGTAAGAATACTACAAAAGGATTGAATAAACTTAGGAAACAATAAATACATAAGAGCTACAGTAAAAACCAACCTTTATTACTTTCCTAAAAGTATACGAAGGAATGCTCTCTCTCAATGTGTTCTCTTCTGCTCTATTTCTCTTCTCCTATGGAGCAAGGCTCAAATAAGCTATTTATAAGCATCTTTAGCTTTACAATTGAAAATCTTAATTGAACCGAACTAACAAGATCACATCTTATCCTAATCATATTATATCAAATTATCTAATAAGATGACATCTCATCTAAATAGGACTTTATCTAATAAGATTTAGCTACATCACAACTAACAAGATAAGAGATTATATTTAATTAAGAATGATATATCCATATCCATAAAGAACTCTACCATCTTCAGATGATCCTCCCATATGGTCTTTATCTTTTGAGTTGATGTAGATCTACAGTGATCTTATCTATCACATCATCCAAGATCTCTTATTGATCTTTATCCATTGATGATGATTCATCTAAGCCCAAATCCTTTCATAGCACACTCGTTAGGTCCAATGCTTACCTATATCAAGTCCATTAGTCATGGTCTATTTGTTTAAGCACACATTAAGTCCATAGAGCTCTCACATATCTCCCTTATGCATATGATCCAGTTAATCTTCAACCCAAGGTCCATCTCAAGCTATCTTTTGGGCTCACATCTAAATCTTACAGCTCATCAAAGATTTTCGATAATGTTCACCAACGCATGCTAGTGCTTTACAATGCCCATTTTCTTTGCCTACTAGAAAGTCTTTGCCTTATTCTATAATCCCGAGTGTCAAACATTGATTAAGGCTCCCTAACGCTTGCACAATTATGCAATTAAGACTTAAGGGTCTAATATACTAACCCCGCCAGAAGAACTTGACGCCCTCGTTGAAATAATTCGTGGGCACTCCTTCGAATGTGGTTCTCTCAAAGACTCCATAGTCATTGGCACATCTCTAACGTACCATATTCCTTCTTTGTCGGGTTTATCCTTGCTCTTATTCGAACGCTTCTTCACAACGTTCATTGTGTCCAATAAAGGATAATTATTAAGGTAAACTTCTTCTATCGAGTCTTCACCTCCCTCTCTTTGATCCTTCGCAACCATGGAATTTATTTGCTCCTCACCCACCTTCCATTTTGGGCATGCACAAGCAAAGTGTAGCCCTTCACAAATGAAACAAGCAATATCCTATTTTGTTTGTTTCTTGAACTTGTATTAAGAAGATTCACTTACCTTCTCCTTGCCTTTCTCTGAGCCATTACATGTCCCACAATTCTTCTTTCCCTCATTGTTAGTTCAAAATTGGCGGTGGCATTTAGAGATTCACCAAGACATCTGCAAACACTATTGCACTTGGAAGGTTTCATGTTTTGCCTTTGAAGCTCCATTTGTGCCTAACCTTGTAAGTTGCTTATGATGATGAACAACTTGTCTTCCTCAGACATGTTCTGCAGGTCCAACATCCAAGATGTAAATTTCCTCACATGCTCCTATACCGAGCCATCTTGCTTTAATCTCTTCAAAGCTTCCTTTGCAAGCCATTAAGTGTTATTAGGGAGGAACTGGTCTGTTACTTCCTTTTTCATCTTCTCCAAAGTGTCAATGGGAGGTATACTTGCACTAATGTTGTTGTAGGTTCTCGTTCTTCACCACAGCTTTACATCCTTCACCATATCTATAGACATGATTGAAACCTTCTCCGAATTGAACACCTTTGTTGCTGCAAAGTATTGCTTCATATCCTACAAGAAATTTTCGAGTTCCTTGACACTCTGTCTGCTATGGAAAACTTGGGGCTCTCGCACCTTCACCAAAGTGCTTTTGGCAGTCCCAACATTGCACTGGCATTCCTTAGGATCATGATCTCTAATCTAGAATCCTCTTGTGCCTTCATAAAGTCTACTATTTGATGTTGCAACTGTTAGATTTATGCCTCCAAAATTTGGAACCGGGATGAATAGGATATGACCTCTTCCTTCCTTTAAGGAATAGGTCCCATGGGTACCTCCACTCTGTTAACACGCTCTATCAAATTGTTGCCTCCCTCTATATTAATATTTTGGCTCTGATACCAGTTATTACAAAGGTTCTCTTAGACATTAAACTTATACCAAAGTTACGCCTACTCCTTTGCACAACAACCTCACTTAGGTCCATTTAAACAAGACTCAACCTTCCCTCGTAATCTTGACCAATAAATTCTTGCTCTCGAACACCTCACGACCCTCAAAGTGTTTAGCTCTTACACTCGAGTAAAAATAGCAAGAAAGTAATAAATAATCATAGGAAACAATAAACACACAAAAGTTACGGTAAAAACCAACCTTTATTACTTCCCTAAAAGTATACAAAGGAATGCTCTCTCTCAATATGTTCTCTTCTCCTCTATCTCTCCTCTCCTCTGGAATAATGTTCAAATAAGCTCTTTATAGGCACCTCTGGCTTTACAATTTAGAATCCTAGTTGAACTAAACTAACAAGATCATATATTATCCTAATTGAATTACTTCACATTATCTAATAGGATGACATCCTCATCCAAATAGGACTCTATCTTATAGGATTGAGCTATATCACAACTAACAAGATAAGAGATTATATTTAATTAGGAATGATACATCCATGAAGAACTTTGTTATTTTCAGATGATCCTTACACAAGATTTTTATCTTTTAGAGTTGATGTATATCTACTGTAATCTTAATTGTCACATCATCCAAGATCTCCCATTAATCTTTATCCATTAATGATAAGTCATTTAAGCCTAAAGCCTTTCATAGCACACTAGTCTAATTCATTACTTACCTATGTCAAGCTCATTAGTTATAGTCTGTCTATTTGAGCAGACATTAAGTCCATAGAGCTCTCATGTCTCTCTCATATATGTGATCCAGTTAATCTTCAACCTAAAGTCTACCTCAAGCTAACTTTAGGGCTCATATTCGAATCTTGCATCTCGTCGAAGATTTCTGTCAATGTTCATCAACGTTTGCCGACGCTTGACAATGCCTATTTTTACTCACAAGTCTTTGCCTTATTCCGTCCTCACGAGTGTTGAACATTGATCAAGGTCTCCAATGCTCACACGATTTGGTCATTAGGATATAAGAGTCTAACATTTATCCTCTTTAAATTACTATTTAGTTGTTTGATTAGTTTATATTAAGCAATCTATTTATTTATAGTTTTTATATTGAGTTTATTGGTTAGAAAATCATTAAATTTTATACACTCAATTTATCTTCCTCCCTCTCTTAGGTGCCATTGACAACTAACAGGACAGTTAGGTGATTTGGTGAGATGGATGGGGATTTTTATATTAAGTCTAAGTCATTAAAATTTTAGTGGTCCACGTGGACTGATTTTACCACGTAGAAATTTTTAGAGAGATTTCTTTAAGAAATTTTAAACTACAGGAAATTTTTCAATAATTCTAAATATTAGCGGTTTTTTCAATATTTCTCATTTTTTTTTAAAATAAAAATTAGAATTAAAGAAATTAAACTTAATTTAATTTAAGTTCTAATATATAAATCTTATTGAGTCTAAGTAATATAATAAGATCCACATATTTAATAAAAATATTATTTCAACATTGACTATAATATATAATAGGTAAAATTTTATTTTCGTTCAAATATATTTATTTAAATTTTTGATAAATATTAAATTTATTTTAGATAATTTGATTAAAACATTAAATTCAAATTTACAATTTTTTTCCAGTAAATCGGTACAACTCGCACTGTAAAAGTTTCAATCTGGAGAAAAAGGTCAGTAGAATCACAAGTTAAACAGGAATCTCAGCGTCATGTCTCGGTTGTCTGTCATCTCATAAAAGGGTTGTTTGGTATAGCCGCATGTTTATTGTCCTATTCAGCCTATTAAGCCATATCATGGACTCTACGAGAGAAACAAAGCCTTAACATCGTAATCACTTTCTACGGACTCTACGAGAGATACAAAGCCTTAGCTTTCACTCCCTCGTTATAATCCCACCTAACCCAACATTGGACCACATACAAAAACCAGGTAGATAGAGGCTGCTGCTTTCTTGTAGACATCAAAAACCCAAACAACTACCTCCTCTCTCGATCTAACTAGTATTCTCTTGAGTCATGGCTTCTGCGAGCTTTGCTAAGCTTAACGCAACGTCGTCTACGTGGATCGGACAGCAGTCCTTCGGTCAGCGACCTCGTCCCTCGTCCACCCGGCGAGTCTCCCTACCAATCCGTGCCGGTGCTTACACTGAAGAGCTCGTCAAAACAGCCGTTAGTTCTCTTAAAATTTCTTTACTGCTTTTGACTTAGATCGCTGTCTGTTTTGATATGTACTGATTTGACAACTCATAACTCAATTTCGGCCCGTTGCTTGTCAATTCAAGGCTCAATTTTTTTGTGAATAAAATTTTGATCTCTTCTATCCTGTTATTGTTATAGTCTAAGATAATTGGATTATGTTCAAAATATTTTTATTTTCATGAGCAAGGCACTAAAACTGATTGTGATATGTCTTTTATTGATTGACCATGTGGCAAGTATTTCATTGATTCGGTTTTTCTTGTATCACATAGTTTGATCACTTTCAATGGAAATGAAGAATTAATTGGAATGATCCAGTTTTATTATTCGTCTGTTGCACCTGATTTCCATGCCTGTTCATTTTGTTGGTGTAGAAATCGATTGCATCACCTGGTCGCGGAATTCTTGCCATTGATGAATCCAATGCAACTTGCGGAAAGAGGCTGGCATCTATAGGCTTGGACAACAACGAGGCTAATAGACAAGCATACAGGCAGCTTTTGCTGACCACTCCTGGCCTTGGTGAATATATTTCTGGTGCCATTCTTTTTGAGGAAACACTTTACCAGTCAACAACTGATGGAAAGAAGTTTGTTGACTGCTTACGTGATGAGAATATTGTCCCTGGTATCAAGGTTGATAAGGTATGTTGTGATAACAATGATTGAAGTTTGTAGTTTTTCCGTGGTCCTATTTTTAAATTCTTAAACATGTGATGTTTGTCATATGATAACAAGCTCACGGTATCTATTTTGTGTTGTTTCAGGGTTTGGTTCCCCTACCAGGATCAAACAATGAATCTTGGTGTCAAGGCTTGGATGGTTTAGCTTCAAGATCTGCTGAATACTACAAACAGGGTGCTCGGTTTGCGAAGTGGTAAATTTTCTGCATTTGGATGGCTTGTGCCTTTGGTCGTTGTCTTTACTTTTTCCTTATACTTTTACAGCTAATAATAGACCATTATGCATTACGACTTTCTCAGGAGGACAGTTGTTAGCATTCCTTGTGGACCCTCAGCTTTGGCTGTGAAAGAGGCAGCATGGGGACTTGCTCGTTATGCTGCTGTTTCTCAGGTATTCTTTTTTCAAATCTATCATGAATATCTATGGCTATCTCATGACATTGCTTCACTAATAGCCTAATACCTTCATGCTTTTTGAATCATTATTTAGGTGAAATGAGATTCTGAGATTGCTAGATGATGTTTTCACAGAATACTTTCTTCCCAATATTGGTTAATTTTTTTCTTGGTTTTGCATATAACATTGAAATTCGGGCTTGAAAAATGTTATATATTGTATCATTGGATTTGATATGCAGGATAACGGTCTTGTGCCCATAGTTGAGCCTGAGATTCTTCTTGATGGGGATCATGGAATTGAAAGGACACTCAAGGTGGCTGAGAAAGTCTGGGCAGAAGTCTTCTTCTATTTGGCAGAAAATAATGTTACATTTGAGGGCATCCTACTTAAGCCCAGCATGGTAACACCGGGTGCTGAACACAAAGAGAGGGCTTCTCCAGATACCATAGCCAAATACACACTAACAATGCTTAGAAGGAGAGTACCTCCTGCAGTTCCTGGAATCATGGTAGGAATGCATAATCCACTTTTTCTCTTAATTATTGTTGGTCATGGAATATAATCACCCACTTTTCACATCTTTCCTTTGAAGCTTGAGCTGTGAATTCCTGTTGCTAATTTATGCACTATGCTAGATCCCTTGGGGCTGTATTCTTATAGAGTTCTGATTGGCTTGATAATTTCACACTTACGAAAGAACTTAATAATGAACTGTTGTTGCATGAGATGAATTTAAGTTGGCAGGAGTGCTGTCTTATTTGCAGTAAAAGATTTTAGTTAAATCTCAATTGAGTGTTTCATAGATAATTGTGGACTACATACTGACTTAATTTTGATATCTTGCAGTTTTTGTCAGGAGGGCAATCTGAAGTTGAGGCAACACTTAACCTGAATGCAATGAACCAAAGCCCCAACCCCTGGCATGTTTCCTTCTCTTATGCTCGTGCATTGCAGAACACTGTCCTCAAAACATGGCAAGGACGTCCTGAGAATGTGGAAGCTGCCCAGAAATCGCTTTTGGTGCGTGCTAAGGCGAACTCCCTGGCTCAGCTTGGAAGGTATTCTGCTGAAGGTGAAAGTGAGGAAGCTAAGAAGGGAATGTTCGTCAAGGGGTACACCTACTGAAAAACCGTATTATATAAATTAGAGTTTCTTGGTCTGAACGAATGTGTACTTGGTGTTTTGTGTTATTTCTTCTTGCACTTAAAATTTAAGGACCGAGGAAATGTAGCAATAGGATAAACGAATTTCTTTCTGAATATCAGAGAGTTTGAATAATGCCTGTCGGAAGTTTAAGGGCAATCCCGTACGGCAAGAGGTCAGTTTTATAGCAATGTCGACGCTTGTATTCGTGAAATATTATGCTTATCTACAGCATATATTTCCTTTTCTCTGCGATGAAATTCTGAATAGAAAAATTTGGGAACTTGATTAGGTGCTTGGTGATGCAACATCGTTGTTCCAGATTTGTAGGTGTTTATTGGACTAACGACAGATGTTAGTTAATCAATAAAAATTCAACGTAAATTATTAAAATGAATCATTTTTGTGTATTCTATGAGTAGTGAAAGTTTTGTGGTGGTAAATGATATAACAGGCTGTTATTATGTAATTAGATTGAATTATGATCTTAATACTTTACAAAATGAGAACCCAAAAAGGATAATTTTATTGTTTTCAGGCCACTTTAAATTATTTTTGAATTAAATTTAAATTTTGAAGTTTCAAACCTGATCACAAGTCTTTGTATAGCTTCTGCTTCACTAAACGAGATCTCCTTTGAATTAGTTTATTTTGATTTTTGAGATCTTTTTTCTGTTGTGCTTAAAATTAGATTTTGATATTTTATTATTTTTATTGATAACTTGACTTTGTTTTTAAAAAATCGTTTATAGTTATTTTTATTTGCTATTGCTTGTGTTGAATAAGAATACAATTTAATGTCTCGGTCTGTAGTTTAATAAGTGAAAATGTCAAAGAATATTTTGTTCACATCGTTTTAGACTTGCATGATTCAAAATGGTAATGTTCACCAATCTTCAGCTAATACACCATAAATGGTGTGAATGAAACAAAGAATCGACATTTCCTTAAAATTGCTAGATCACACTTATTATAAATGCACATTCTCAAGTAATTTGAGGCTAATGTGGTTATCAAAACCTATTTTTTGATTAATCATATACTTTCATGTGTTTTTCTGATGAGATTCCTTTTTTTTTTTAAAACTAAACTCTTGTTTTTTGTTACACCCTGAATATTAGTAGTACTTATTCTATTCGTGATGTTCGTCCTTAAGTAAGTTATACCCCAAATCTTCACTTGTCTAGAAAAGTGGGCATCGATGCTATTGTTTTAATCTTAACAAGTATCTTGTTTCTATCGATTTTACCCTTTTGAAACACATTTCTTTCTTTCCCACTTCTTCGATTTCTAAGGAGGAGGACGATTGTTGGTTTATAAAATCACATAGCATATCACTAATGTTAGATATACCTTATACAACCATCACAATCACCATCATCACCTATTCCCTCTGTTTATTCTAGACAATGAGATCATCCTAATAAAAGTTTGGTATATATCTGTTTTTTCATATCATATCTAACTATCAATCATTCGAATCTCCTAATTGCTCTTCGCAAGGTTAAAAGTAAGTGAAATTATCTTAATTTATCTTTTGTTTCTTATATTTACTTGTAACGTGCTCCACAAAATTGAAAGATGGAAATATTCGGATTCAAAGAAACAAGAAGATGGTAGATTCGAATTAACCTAAAATTAAATCTGATACGTAGGTTTTCTAATTTACCTACTAGACCTCACGAAAAACTTGTCTCGAGCAACCTAGATAACGGGTAAAGAACAAACCAAGAAAGATGTTTAGGATCAAAATCACACCACAATCTGATTCAGTTGATAAGTGATGTTCAATTCCTAAATTGATAAGAACAAGAGGGTTTCTCCTCTCAATATGGCCGACGGCACAAACAAGAAACAATATGTCAAAAGTTGTCTTCCAAAACCCTAAAACATAAGTATTTATACCTAGGCTTAATGCTAAAAAACTTGGACTTAAAATACATGAAAGCCCAAAATATAAATAAGTCCAAAATAGATCATAAGCATGCACCTAAAGGTCTGGTCTTATTAAGGCACCAAGTCCGGTCATAGGTGTGCCTCCTCTTGGGCTTGAAATGATGAAGAATTGCCCAATACAATGGTCTTTAAGTCCCAAGTGAATCCGGTCCAAGGATTTGAGACAAGTGGATCAATTCGAGCTGTGATCCAACTAGCTCTCCTCCAATAGGCTTGGCTAGCTTCATCCTCTCCATAAGTTGGCCCACATGAGCATAGAGAGCCTCCTTGAGTCTCCCGATCCTAGCTCTAGACATAGGTCCAACTGGAATGACAAGTTGCCCCCATCACACACGTCATCTCTATGGTGATCCTTGCTCCTACTCACATCAACTTGTCTTCCTCTTCTTATTCTTTTGTTGCTTCTTTTGATTATGTCCCTCTTCCGAAAATTATGCATGAAGCCGTTCTCATCCTAGTTGGTGTGGTGCTATGATAGAGGAGACGAATGCTTTAGATGCTAATGATATATGGGATATGGTAAACTTGCCTCTAAGAAAGAAGATCATTGGATGTAACAGTCAAATTTTAATTTTAATAGATTAACAACTCAACTAAAAGTATGAATTATGAAAAAAGGTTATGCTCAAACTTATGGTGTGGATTATTTTTACACTTTCTCTCATATTAATAAATTAATCTTTATTTCGTCTATTCACTTATATGGAAGCTAATCATGATTGGCCCTTATATCAGTTATGCATTAAAAAAACATTTCTTACATAATGACCTTTAGAAGGAAGTATATATAGCATAATCACTTGGATATATTGCTCAAGAGGAGTATGGAAAGTTTATCATCTTTGAAAGTTCATATATTGTTTAAAATAGAGTTACTGTACTTGGCATGAAAAGTTTAGTATGGCAGTGAATACATTTAGAATGAATAAAAGTAAGTTTAACCATTTTGTTTTCTATGAATATTCTACATCCTACATCATTTTCCCTTTTATGTGTACAAATGATATTGTCATTATTGAAAGTGATAGCATAGGCATGTCATCTCTAAAGTCATTTTTCATAATCAGTTTCACACGAAAGATTTAAGGGCTTTGAAGTATTTTTTGCGAGAAGAGGTAACAAAAAGTAAGAAAGGCATTTTTTTATCTCAGAAGAAACAAAAATTGACTTATTAAAAGCAATCAAAAATTATGAACTAAGACATGCAATTCTCTAAAGCTCCTTAATTTATAACTCACAAAAGATGGAAACTTATTTGAAGATCTTGAGAGTATAGAAGAATGGTTGAAAAATTAATGGGTGAAGAATGTACAAAAGGAAAAACAAGTTAGATCAATGTGTTATATTTTGTTTCCAAACCAGTTAACATATATCACAAAGTTTCAAAATATGATAAATTTTCCTCATCTATAAGTGCAGTCAATAATTTTTCCTCATCTAGGTGCAGTTGTCTCCTTACAAGTTAATAAATATATCAAAGAGAAGATTTAGATTTATTAGTTATGGTTAATATGTCTCGAGTAAATATACTTTCATATGAGATAATTTTTATTGTTGAAATTTGTAAATTGACTTATGTCTTCATTTATTTTTACAGATAAATGGAGAGAAGTTTAAGTACTTCTGATAATTTAGCCAGTTTAGGACGATTAAATGATCTAGCTTAGGCTTATGATAGATCGATTATTGGAATGAAGAATTATACCATTTGTTTGTATTGTAACAAGCATTTGAAAGGTGAGGGAATTGCAAGATTAAAGAAGCATTTAGCTAGGAACAAAGGTAATGTTAAGCCTTGTATGGAAGTGAGTCATGCTGTGAAATGACAAATGAAAACTTTGCCTGAAGATTATCAATATGAGAAAGATAGAAAGCAAAGACTAAACTACAAAATTTGCAGTGGAAGTTTTTTTTTCTTCTAATGGTTAGGATGATATTAGGGATGTTAAAGGTGGTATTCCTACCCAAAAAAAGGTAACATTGCACTTGATGTGGAAAAGAGAAGAAGACATGTGTAGCTTTTTTACAGAATAGACAACTCTTAAAACTCAACCTTTAATCCATAATGCCTTACAATCCAAAAAAGTGGCTCATAATGTCGATATGGCAATGATTAGATGGGAGTATGATTCAGGTATATTATTCAATGATGCTCAATTTTATTAATACCAGCCTATGGTGGATGATATTACCTCTTACGGTTTGGGATATAAAACTCCTTTAATTGATGACTATAGAGGCAAACTTCTAAGCAACTCTATTTACTAAGGGTGGCAACTAGCCTCAGTGTTGTGGAGCTGTGGATGTTAAGTCAAAATGACTTCACGATTAATAATTTTGATGAAAATCAAATAATAATAATATTAGAAAGTGAGACGGA
>JANITX010000210.1:19202740-19214503 GCA_027564395.1 Erythroxylum ulei | reverse complement strand
TAGTTTACGTTTCATCCTAAACTCTCCATATCGGAAGTTTCTTATTTTCACTGTTTAAGATAGAATGGAATATAACATGAAACCTTTCACTTCCATCCTAGTCCATTCTATTCTATTATAAAACCTTCAAACAAACGATAAAAGTATGCTACGTTCCGTTCTATCTCATTATTAACCCTCAAACCAAACACTGCCTTATCATTCAGGAGGAGTTTCTGTTTCATCTCTGTGTAGATAGTTGCGGAGGCGCAACTTACTTTAAAATCCCTTATATTTTCACATCAAAAGTGATTTTTTATTGTTTTTGTCAGAATTCACAATTATATTAAAACAATAATTTTGCAAAAACAAGCAGACACTTGGCTGCTTTGAATGAATCTATCTTGATAAAACCAAGAAACAGATTCCACAAGCACCAACATGACTATACAAACATTTCGATTAAAACTAACTATGTTTTTGTATTTGTTTTTTTTTTCTTCTGGGCTGTGGCATCTTGTCAGTACAGTACCTCATTGAATTCAATGGGACTATTATGAGGACCTTCATTTCATTGTCCACAGATTCAAGACTGGAATGTCGAATAATCTTCAGATACGTATTTAGTTTTATGGAAGAGTTTGTCCTGTTGCAACGTGAATTTTATGACAATGAAATTCATAGCAGCTTTGCTTTTCATTTATTTGGAACGAAATGACATAGCAGATTGTTTTCTCTTCCACTCAGTCTTTCCTCTAACAATTTCTTCATTTTTGTCTGCTCCTCTGGTTTGAAGTAAATGTGTGTATTTGAGTGGTAGAGATCCCAGAAATTCATTTACCTGTATGGTCTCATCTGCCGAGGAAAATCTGTTGAGTAGACTCATTTCGTTCCCTCCACTTAAACCCTTTCCAAGGATTCCCTTTTCATCAGGTTCACAGAGTGATTGAACTATATCTGAACTATCACATTCCCTTCTGTATTCTAGTACAATGCTCGACAATTGATGATCTTCCAAAAACTGGTCTGGGATTGTCTGAATAAGAGACAACGGACACAGAACTGTGACATGTTTCATGTTTTTAATGGACTGGATGAATTGTAGGGCTTTTTGTTATTACCTCCAACATCCATCTTATGTACTTGACATTGTTGACATGGTGGTTCATGTCCAAATCGCTCCTTTTGGGCTGAAAGTCAAAAGATGGAATTAGCAATTCTTTGTCAACTAACTGGTACATGTAACCAACAAGCAATTCGGTTGTTATACCTTGAGGTTAGTGTTCATATATTTTGCCTTGTCGCCAACTTTATTGATCTTCTCGGGAACTTCTTCTTTGATTGCTTGTTTGTGTATGAACCACGGTGAGATCTCAGCCCTGACCTCTTCTGGCATTTTTGAGAGACGCCTTGTGGTCTGATTCATCATCACCCAAGTGCTGTTTGATATTTGTGGTAGCAGTACCATTATTAAACTTCTACTGAGGATTTGTTTATGTAAATAGTATAGAAGAAATGGGAGTCTTAAAGAATAGAACCAACCTGGTTGCACGTGCAAAGACATGGCCAGTTGCTTGGCTTCGGACCAACCAATCTCGCCTCATCCCATTTTTGCCCGAGGCTCCAACCCATGTATCCATTTCTACTATCTCACCCCTGCAAGCAGCTTCCTTGAATAAATTGTTGTGTCCACTTCAGTTTTAGGTTTTTAGCGACTCTTACTTTCCTTAGACATCGCAACTGACTGTCACTAATTTTTCTATTTTCATATGACAATATTAAAAGCATTTGAACTCCACTATGCCTCCGAGTTTGTTTCCAGCATAGATGATGATACAGTGCACAACACAATGCAAGTACATAATAAAATAATTAAAAAAAAAAAGTCACTGAAGTTAGTACTCCTAGTGGGTTCTTAGGTAGCTCTCCAGGTTTGAATCAATCCTCTTTCAAGTCCCAGGTGGTAATTTAAAGATGAAAAAACATGTAAGCAAACAATGAAAGAAGCATCCCTCTTCGTCTTTGATAACTGCTGTAATCATTGAATTAGATTGCGTGGAAATGACAATTGGGAGCAGGACTTACCAGATTGGATAATGATCAACTTGAACATGCATTCTTGAGACAACCCAGATGAGATTGTTCCTAACCATTCCATGCGTGGCTCCAAATCCATTGCCCAGAATTCCCGACATCCACACATGGTTCAGTGCTGTTTCCTACATTCCTTAGGGAATATTTATAAGTAACACAAACTAATATTATTTCACGACACCGCGTGTATTGAATTTTGATAATAAAATCAAGTTGAGAAATTGTCACCTGAAGAAGATTCAGGATGCTTTCAAGTGTGGCAGTTTTATCAGCTCCAACTTCATAAGACCTTATAACAACGGTCTGTCTGTAGCCAACCCCACCTTCTATTAGGAGACTTTGACGATAAGGATCAACAAACTGCTTCTTTGTTGGAATGTTTTGACGTATATGCTCTATTGGGATGCTTCCATTTTCAGCTAAAATTGCCTCTGAAGAGGTCTGTAAGCTTGCAGTTTGGCCCAGGGCATCAACCTTAACGAACCTAATAGAGGTGGTGTTAAGTTTAAGGCTGTTCTTGCGGGGATCATGGTTAAAACCAATGCTGAACTGACATCTGATAGATAAGGTGATGGTATGAGAGAAAGCAGCCATTGTAGTTTCAATGTTGTGCTGCTTTTTGATCTTTGTGAATAGGTGGTGGAAAGTTTGAAACAGAGAAATAGGTGGTTAAACACATTTATAGAGATAAAACGGCGGATCTGTCCAAGGGAGAGAGTCTTTAAAATTTATAAAAAGGACAAAATTAGGGAGCTTTATTATGGAAAAATACTGAGTAATCGAAGGAAGACTAAATCAGGTGTCTTTGGGGGGGAAAAATTTTAAATCAATAATTCTTGGTGTTGACAAGAAGGCTTGTCGAAGCAGACAAGAAGGCCTCTTCCTATTCCCCAACTTTTCCTGTCGGAAACGTAACATTTTTGTTCTTATGTTTGATTTGTAATTGCTACATAGTAACATAGTCCCCAAGGAAGGAAGGAAGTCTCTTTTTCTGTGCAGGGGAGCAACAAACATTATTAGAAACCTGAAGCGAGCTTGCCGGTTAAACCAAAAGTAGAAGAAAATTGAACTTCTAATCTTCAATTCCGTTTAGCTCCAGTTTTGTTGTAAAGCAAACTAACATAAGGTTTTGAGTACCGAGTTATTTTGATCCATTTAAGATGGCTTGTTAGGAAACTACTAATCAGTTTTTGAACATGAATTTTTCAGAACTGTGCTCTGAAGTAAACCTGTCAGATGAGTCCGAAAAAGTTATATTCAACAAAAGCAAAGTTAAGAGCTTTATTAATAACATTCAACAAAACTTTGATTTTGTTTTCGTTCGTCTAATTTTACCAACTCGCCAAAAAGGTTTGACTGTTAATTTTGACAGATACCCTAAATTAGAAAAGAGGGTTTCTACTTGGTATAAAACAGCTCTTGTTTTGAACTTCTACTTCCGTTTTGCTTTTAACGCCGTCTTTGATTAGAAAACTTCCCATTTTCGTTTTTACTTGAAAGGGTTCAGTCGGCAAAAAGATACTGAAGCTTATTTTGATTTATACAATTTGTAAAGGATTCTAACCTCCCTCAACCCTTGGAGTTGGGAAGAACCAGTTTTGAGTACAAACAGAGCTGCTTGGCTTTGATTCTTTTTGGTAGCAAGTGATTGCTAACCCCTTTTTTTTTTATGAAAAAGAATAAAAGACGCATCACATGCCCCTGCTTTTTCAAAACGTCCAAAATTAGGGGGGCATCAGTGTCATTGTCTCGACACCTCTCTCTATGGGCTATGGCGGCATTAACAAGAAGCTGCTTAGGATTTGAAGAACACATCCAAGGCTCGCTGGAAGAACACGGGGTGACTGTCAGACTAAATCCATCTTATTTATCTATTAATTACTGCAACTTGCAAAAACACTAGACAAAAAGGAAAAGTGAAGAACAGGAGGAACATCCGAACTTGGCTTCCAGAGAATTAAAGAGAACAGTCATGAGCCTTGTTGGAAAGTTAACAACGTAGGCATGGAATCTGAATCAAGTGCAAGGACCCCGAAAAAGATATGAAAAACCAACATTTTCTTTTAAGTCAAGCATTAACCAACCATGTACAACAATTGGATAAATCAATACAGTCTTCGGAACGCCAAAGAAATTCAGACAAGAAAAGGTTAGAAAAAAAGTAGAATTTTGGCTGGTAATAATTGTTCTTGGAGTAGGAGTTTCCAAAATCAACAGGATAAATGAACGTTTCATTCTGTAACAGACATGAATTCATAGAAAGAAACAGGTTGGGAATAGATGCTTTACGTTCATCTAAAAGGGACCTGGTTTACAACTCTTAATGAACCATATCTTATCCTAGGATGACAACATCATCTGCTGTTATACCTCATTTAAAAGGAAATAGAAACTCATTTTTAGTCGGTCCAAACACTTTTCAAGTTTAGGAGAGGAACCTTGGCATTCTCAGTATGCCAGTTTCCCAGAATGGTTATAATGAAGGAAATGAAAACTTCTCTTTTATTTTGCTCGGTTCTTAGTAGGGAATTAGGCCCTTGGTGGAGAGGAAGGAGATAGTATTGATCATTATTCAGCTCTACATCTTCTAATTAGAAAGAAAAATTACCAAAGTAATACCTTCAACTGAAAAAAGGAACAATCTAAAAGGAAGTATTTGTGTCGACCAAAGAGCCACATATTCTTAGCCTAGAAGTATGAACCCTTCAATTGAGTTCTTCATCATTAACAAACTAATTCCAAATTCTATCACTCAAACCTCTCCTAAACCATTTATACCCAAACAATGAACGGCTGCACAAAACAATGTGTTATGGTATGGTTGAGAGCTCTTGTAAACAAGATATTATTAATGAAAATAATATCTATCAATCTTCCTAATTATCATGTTTTTCTATTTCAGTCCTCGTCCCTATGCTAATTTTATACTTCAATCTAGAAAATATATTGTCATTCCATCAATTAAATTATAAGTTCAAAGAAAAACATTAACTGTATAGCTCAAATATACTTGTCATCTTTTCTATGTTAATCCTCCTAACATAAAGTACTTTCATTTGCACTTACTTTCTTAAATGTATAGTGATAAAATCAAGCAATTGAAAAATATTGATGGACAATTTTAATAAATGGCTAGGAATGGTTTGAGACTTGAGACATTTCAAAGAGCAAGAAAACTAAGTAGAATATCAGTAAGGATAGAAGGACTCTAAAATGATTATCCATATCTGAGTATATAAAAAAGAAAGAGTTCGACTCTTATGAAGTTCTGCTCGCCGTGAGCCTGAGAGGACAACAAATCTTTTTATGCTAAGAGATAGAATTTAAAGCATGTAGGGGGGACCGATACCAAATATTCATAATTTTATCATGTACAAAAAATTTAGAAGACATCTCATACTAAACCGATTACCTGATTAGATACACTAACCATTACAAACTGATTAGATACACCAATCATTACAATAATGATAAGTAACAATCAGTACTCTTTTTCCTCTCAAACTTATTAAAAAGAAAGAATAAACGAATTTCTTGTATCTGGTCAGAGATTTTTTATTTAAAAAATTCATATAGTTTCAAAATAATCTTATATTTCTCTAGCCAAGATTGTGGCAGAAATAGATCTCTGATATGAAGACGTAATATACTGAGTGGAAGGTCATACCAGTGAAGAACTCCAATTTTTTTCATGATCCAGAATGACTTATTAGCAGGTCCACCCTCTATTCTATCTGTCACATGGAATATATTAGTAAAAGCAAAAGAATATATGATAGATTGCATTAACTAAGCAAGAAGATACCTTACTTTCCAAAGAATCACAGGGAACATACATAGAGGCCATTGGAGCAACTTTGGTTTTGGATTACATGAATCTCTTGAAAACTCTGTAGGTCCTTCTTGTGCCATCACATGAGAATCCCACACTGATTAATCTTAGTCAATCTAGGAAAAATCTAGTCACTGCTGTGGATTAAACTTTCAAGGGACTGAACAGCTTTAACTTTACAGTTCTCATCTAGTTGCTTTAATAGCGCACCATGTGTACACGCATCAGGCAGAATGTTTCTTTCTAACATGTGTTTATACAATCTAAAAGCCTCCTTCCAATTCCTCATATTGCAATTTTCATTTATCAGTATAGTATAGCTATACTTATTAGGAAATATTCCTCTTTCTTCCATCTCAAAGAAAAACCTGTAAGCCTGATCCATTATCCTTGCTTTGCAAAAACCATTAATGAGAGCATTATAGGTGACAACATTTGGCATAACATTGTTCTCTTGCATCTCTGAGAAATACATAAATGCAAGTTCCAGCCTCCCTTTCAATGCATGTGCATGTATTAAAACAGTGAAAGTTATTACAGTTGGTGACTGACCCTTGATGAGCATCTCAGAAAACAACTCTCTGCCTTTCTTGAGACGACCTTTTTCTAAATGAGCATGTATAATGCTGGTATATGTTATATGGTCAGGAATATGACCATCATTTACCATCTTCCGAACCAACTCAGCTGCTTCTTCCAAACTGTCCATTTTACACAGCCCATGAACAAAAACATTATAGGTTACTAAATCTGGTGGGTAACCTTTAAAAAACATTTCTTCTTGCAAACTAAATGCCTTGGCAGCGTTACCCAGCTTCAGTTCGCCTACTATTTGAGTTGTGTATGCATATCGATCTGGTGCTATACCCACATGCAACATCTCATCAAAGAAATCCTTAGCCAGTGACATATTTCCAATTTTGCAGCATCCATTTACCAGAATTGTATAAGTACACACATCAGGATGGATCCCATGGTTGCTCATATCTACTTTAAGCTTTTGAGCAACCTCCATGTCACCCAATCGACAAACCCCATCAATGAGGGTATTATAGGTAACGACAGTAGGAGCGAGACTGCGGTACCCTAATTCATCAAACAATAGAAAAGCCTCCCCTAAGTTCCCTAACCTACAATACCCATAAATTAGAGTATTATAAGAAACAATGTCTGGTCGAACAGTAGTCATCATTTGCTCAAAATGGTGCCTTGCTTCACTCATTCTTCCACATTTACAAAAACCATGCATAATGATGTTATGAGTTGCCACAGTAGGGGATATTCCTCTATTAACCATCTCCTTTTCAAGGTTTAAAGCATCAACAAGCAACCCTTGTGTGCAATAACCACAAATCAGCGGATTGTATGTGTTCACAGAAACTCCCAATCCCACTTCCAACATCTCCCCAATCAATCCCTTAGCTCTCTCTAAATCTCCCCTCTTTGACAACCCTTTAATTAACACATTGTATGTCACCTCATTCGGAGAACACCTTCTCTTTTGCATTTCCAGAATAAGGTCCAACGCCTGTTGCACTTCCCCTTCCTTGAAAAAAGAGTCCAACATAGTATTATACGTAATAATAGTAGGCTTAATACCGTATTCACCCATTATTCTATAAACTTCTCTAGCTTTATCAAACCTATCTTTATCCCTCAGCATCCTAAGGATTCTATTGCAATTCTTCACATCAGGCAACGACCCATGTGCTACCATCTTATTGAAAACCAATAAGCATTGCTCAATCATCGACTTCTTGGTATAAATCCATAGCAAGAGATCAAGAAGCTTGATGGAAACCCCAGAACTCAGATACCCATCAATCAAAACATCCAGAATCCCATGCATTCCCAAACTAATCACTCTCTCCATTACCCAGTAAGCTGATCCCATCAAATTATTCTCAACCAAAATCTCAAGAATCACGCAAAAAGCCAACACTGATCTCTCATAACCAGGCTGCATCTGAACCCATCTAAAAAACCTTAAGGCTATTCTGGGTTTCTCACGAAGTAAGTTAAGAACTCGAACAAGCAAGTCAGGGTCCTCAATTACAGGACCAAAGTCGAAAGACACCCACTTACTATTACAAAAAGCCCATTCCTTGACTTGAACAGTGCTAAAAATAAGGTCTTTATATTGGTTCTCAATACTAGTTGAGTCGGTGGCGTTGGTGCTGATACCAGGAGAAGAAAGACAAGTAGTACTAGAAGAGAAGAGAAGGAAAGAAGGAACCTTGAGAATAAAAAGGGAGGAGCTTCTTCTTGTGGATAATACTTGTGAGGCTTTCACGCAGGGGGTCATTGAATAGAGAGGCTACCAGATGCAGTGGTGTTGCATTTGGAGCGAGCCAGGAGAGAAGCTCTCAAGAACGAAAGTTGTTGACGAGGATCAGACATGTGGGTTTAGAAGAGGTAACATTGGGGTCGCGGCGGCGCCGTTGAAGGGATTTTGGTGGTCGTGGTGGTGATGGCGGATTCAAGAGCAGATTTTATATGAGATAATGAAAAAGTTAAAAGTGGAAATGGAGATTGTGCAAAGCAGACTCAGAGACGAAGCCATGCATTTGCAGCACATAACCTCTGAGCCGCCCGAACCCGAATTTTTTCCGTCAATCTCTACTCTATAGGTAAGAAGAAGAGGTTGTTCACTTCCGGCTCGGATTGCACCACGTTTATGTTCTCCAGCCCATTTTGTGGGCCCTAATGTTAAGCCCATACCTTCTTTCTCTCAAATGGTCCTCAACTTTTCATCTTATATTCTTTAATAATTTTGAATATCTAAAGCAAACCTTTGTATGATATTTATAACATTGTTTATCTAAAATTAGTAAACCTTCATAATTTTAGAACATCACTTTTAAATTGGTCTCATCAAATAACTATAAGACAACAAAGTATTATTATAAACAAAATAAAGTAATAATTAATTTTTAATAAGCAACAACATTAAAAAAATACCTAAATTAAGTTTGTCTCTTTGGCGAATAACAATTTGCATTCCAAAATCACCAGAAGCATCCTTATAAATCTCCATTCGTGAGCTTAAGATATCTTGCATCATCTCATGAGCAATAATAGTTGTAATAGGTAATAACATTTCTCTATTAACGTTAGTTTTTTTTTTAAAACTTGGTCTGAAATAGACACTAGAATTCAAAAATACCTCAGCTGTAAATAACAGAGAGTAAAGTTGTCTTTTTTTATTTCTGATTAATAACTAAAAGATAAGGTGTGTATAAATAAATCTTATTTTTCATATTGGTATTAATTGCTTTCTTCGCCCTTTCCATAATATCATAAAAAATACTTATTATTACTTTCTCATTGCTATTAGCTAAATAAAATAGTCTCATTAAAGGCTCACAAATTCAGATGACGAATTGACATTGAAACAAAAATTCATTATCGTCAAGTGTAATTATAGAAACCTTTAATCCAACATTAGACCTAGCATGTTAAGATATAACATACTTATCACTTGTAAATATTTGTTTTAACTCCTTTATTAGAATAAAACATTAAAGTAATAAGAAATTAGTTGTAAATATTGTAATAGCAGGACAACAAAAATTTCTATCATTTGTGAAATTCTTTCTAATTAAATTCAGAACTCATACACGATTGTATTTTATTAATGAACTTGGTCATCATTTTTACTTTCTATACAGTCTCATCAATAATAGGAAAATATCTAGCATCTCCTATATTTTTTATATTAGGTCAATGTAATTTGCAACACAAGGAGTCTAATAAAATGAATTATACCTGCCAATGTTATGAATATCGTATCGGTACTGGTACTGGATTTGGTTCTTGTACGAATGCTGTATCGATATCGGTCAATACTAAGTACCATTTCGAGTGATTTTTAAAATTTATAAAATAGTCCCTAAATTTTTAAAATTAACAAATAGTCCATTAGGTATATTGTATTGTATACTTTATAATTTTACATCAACCATGGCTTCAAAAGTCATAATAATGGAAATTTCAAATAACAATGATTTATTTATTTTTATTAACATTAATTTTCCCATATTTTTGATATAAACAATAACCACAATTAATATGAAAAAAGACCATCAAATTATTATACAAATATAAAATTAAGAATAATACAAAGTATTTAAAATATAACAATTTCATAATATAATAAATAATAATTACATCAAAAACTTCAAATAAAAAGAATAATAAATATCCGTTACTCTATAACAATTACAATTTAGAATAAGAGTCCGTGTCGAAGAACCAACTAGAAGGGAAACCTGAAATAAAAATATTTACAATTACATTGCATATATAGAATTTAACATATGAATTAAATATAAGTATAATTAAGAAAAGAGGAGAAATAAAAACTTAGAACGTCATTTAATCAGATACGGGATACCCACCATAAATGATCTCAATTCTCCTTTGATACAAAATCCTTATCATTGAGAGGAGTTTCATTATCACTATCGTTCAAATTCATTGCACTAAATGATATGTCAATGCTTTTCCATCCAAGATTATCTTCCAAGTCACTCTCATTTATTAAATCCGATTCCTCATAAACCAAATTTGCTAAAAGATCGATATTATCTATGCAAATTGGATCTACTGAACTACTTATCCTATAAAGAGTCCTAGAATATAATAAAATTAAATTATAAAAATTGTATCCAACTTAATAATGATAATAACACACATTTCCTGAAGTTTTAAATTGTATAGAACAAAGATCAAATCATTCAATGGTTTATGCTCCAATTATTCCTTGTCTTAGAATAGATGAATTCAAATGTACTCTAATTTCTTTCACAACCTGTTGTACTCACATATTGACTTAGAATTTGCAATTTTGGAACATCACTTCCGAATTAGTTCCACCAAGAAACTGTAAATCATACAACAACAAAAGTAGTATTATAAATAAATAAAGTGATAATTAATTTTCAACAAGTAACAAAAGTGAACAATATATACCTAAATTAAGTTTTGCTCTTTGTTGAATAGCAATTGGCATCCCCAAATCCCTAGAAGACTACTTATAAATCTCTATTTGTGAGCTTAGAATATCTTACATTATCTCATGAGCAACAATTATTGTAATAATTAACAGCATTCTCCTATTAACTTCAGCTTTCTATGTAAAACCTGGTCTGAAATAAACAGTAGGATTCAAACATACCCCAGTTGTAACTAAAGGAGAGTAAAGTTATCTTTCTCGTCTCTCATTAATGACTGCAAGATAAGTTATATACAAAGAAGACTTATTTTACATATTAGCCTTGATTGTTTCCTTCGCTCTTTCCATGGCATCATAAAAATAGTCAATTGTTGCCTTTTTTTATCACTAACAGCCAAACAAAGCACCATTACCAAAGGCTCAGAAACTTGGGTGACAAATTGGCATTAGGACCAAAATTCAGTATCTTCAAGTATAATTCTAGAAACTTCCAATCCAGCATTAGTGTTAGACCCCGAACTTTTATTGGAAGTTAAAACTATTAAATGAGAAATTGTTAGTGATCAGTTATGAGAAAAGAAAAAGGAGAATTCTTAAATTTGACATGATATATAAGATTTAGGTAGTGAATGTAGTAAGTTGATGATGAGTGGGTATATGTGTGTGTGTTCTTTTATTAATGAGTATGATCAATTATAGACTATAATTTATTTATGGATGATTTTGAGTTTAAATGGAAGTTGAGAGGCATAATAGTGATTGAGCATGAAAGTTGAAAATGTAGAAAGTAATAGAGCATGAATAGGTTGACTATAAATTCTTGGTTTTGATGATTTTTGACTAAACTTACATATTTTGGAGTAGTATGAAATTATGGTGAATGAGTTGATTGAAATGGAGT
>JANITX010000210.1:18820914-18833420 GCA_027564395.1 Erythroxylum ulei | reverse complement strand
TGATTGTAGGGAGGTTCAGCTAGCCCTCTAAGCCTAGCTAGGGAATAATAGTTACGGATATTTCCATTCATTTCTACCGCATTCTTGTTCTTGTTCTGTGCTGTGTGTGTTTGCTTGAAGTGCAGATCTCGGTGTTAGGAGTTGAGTTACTGTTAGATTAAGGGGTCTCTAACAACTTCCCTTTCTTTAGATTATTTCATTCAACTTCCTTTCCTCTAACGGAGGATAGAACTTGTCAAACAGGCGATGCCCATGTCTAATGAGTTCAATGCACAAGTATTGTTAAATGCCATTTTTGGCCTTTCAATTTTTTAGTCTTACACTCCTGAGAAAATATATCTTTGTTTTGGTGGGGACACATAAGTAATGTAAAAGAATGATGATATTATTGGACACATAACTAATGTAAAATAATGATGAAATTATTTTTCCAAATAGTTTACTGATCTACGTTTAGTGAATTTTCTTGGGGATGGGTGTCTTCTGTTGATATGTTGGTTCATGATGGGTGATTTCATCTTTTCCTAAATTATTTTTCTTTCTAATATGCTTTCATGGTTTCTCTAAAGCTGTGTCAGTGCACAGACACGGTTAAGCAATATATAGAGTGAACCCTTTTTGAGTGATTATGTGATATGAGTGTATGTTTTGTCTACCCTCATTTTTACTATTTGCTTTCGATTTTTTGATGCCTATTAGTAAGGTATATCTGGTTGAATCTTCTTTTATTTATCCTGTCAAATCAATTTATGTAATGAACTTCAAAAAATTCTATTTAGATGGTTTAACAAAATTGATATTTTCACCTTTTCATGGAATAGACAATAGAAGCACTATTTCAATTATGTTATTGCTGATGTAGATCTGTGGGAGAGTATTGTGCTCAAGTTGAATGATTCCAAGAGATATAGACGAACTATTGGATCTATTGCTAGTTCATGCTTAACAGCTGCAACCCCTCTGCTAGCCTCAATAAAACAATCAGCATGCTTGGTGGCTCTGGATATAATTGAGGTACATTTAACCATCGACAGATTATTTTATTCCCTTTTTCCTGTAGTGATACGTGACAATAATATGTTGAATAATTGATGTCCAGCATGTTTACATTTTCTATTCACCTGTTATATTCTCTTTGCTTCTTACTTTTATTTTTCACAGATAAAAATTCACTTGATTTATCTTCACATTGCCTGCTAGTTGTTTCGGTTATTTGAATTGCTGATGTCTATGTTTAGAAATGATGCCAACAACTTGATCTTCACTGACAAAATCATTTCAGTTGTCTTCTGTGTTTTGTTGACTGCTGCAACTTAATGAGTTGATGGTTAAGATTGAGTGATAAGTAATGGCAGTAATGTGATTCTTATCTCTGTATAGCCTAATTTGCTAGTTAAAACCCAAAGAAGCTTTTCAGTTAGAGTCCGAATGTGTAGTTGAGTTCTTCCTTTCTTGTAGTAACACGATAGGGTTGAAGGATATATCTTTGCTACATTTTCTTAACTGTTTTAACTTTTTTAGAATGGGATTGCAACACTAGCCAAAGTGGAGGACACCTATACTTATGACAAGGAAACTAGAGAGATTATTGGAGAAATTCTTCACTTGAATTCACTACATGAGGCTCAGGATACTCTGGATGCTTGTGAGGAAGGGACTGATGGAAACAGGCTACTTCCAGCAATGAATAACATATGGCCCTTCTTGGTTGTGTCTGTTCAAAACAGAGACCCAGTGGTGTGTTTCTCTTTTCCCCTCGTGCTTACCATTCATGTTCCATTAGTACTTTGGCTTGAAATATTTTCTGCACTTGGCTGAAGATTGATCTATTTCTTGGTGTTCATTTTCCATTCTAATTGGCCTGCAGAAAAGGTTTCAAGTGATAAAGAAGCCTTATGATTGTAAAGCACATGCACTTAAATGTTCCATATTTGTTTTGCATGGTCTTGTTGACATCAAGACATTACAATTTCGCTTCTTTGGCAGGTTGTTAGAAGATGTTTGAGCGTGGTAGGCAATGTAGTATACATCTGCGGAGGAGATTTCTTTTCACGCCGCTTCCATACTGATGGGCAACACTTTTGGAAACTTCTATCCTCGTCTGCATTTCATACAAGGCCATTCTCTGCAAAGGAAGGAACCCCATTACAGCTTCCTTACAGAAGCAACTCTACTTTGTCAGAGGAATCTGTGGCTGAAGTTTCAAATCTAAAGGTGCAGGCCGCTGTGTTGAATATGATTGCTACTTTGTGCAGAAGCAGGAGTGCTTCAGCATTGGAAATTGTTCTCAAGAAGGTCAGTGGACTCGCCACGGGGGTAGCTTGTAGCAGTGTTACAGCACTTCATGAGGCATCTGTTAATGCATTACGTGCTCTTGCGACCATCGATCCTGATCTTATTTGGCTTCTATTGGCTGATGTATATTTCTCTATGAAGAAGAAACACCTACCTTCTCCACCCTCCTCAGATTTCTTGGATATCTCCCAGATTGTACCCCCTCCCCTGTCTCCCAAAGACTACCTTTATGTACAATACGGTGGACAAAGCTATGGCTTTGATATCAACCTGTCTGCTGTTGAGAATGTGTTCAAGAAACTGCATTGTCAGGTTTTTACTTACCAAATGTACGTGTGATATACCTCTAAATATTTTCTTTATATTTCTGCGATGCATAAAGTTTTACGTGAAAGTTGCGGGGAAATCCAGTTCTTTTCTACCGAATACTGCACTGTCCAAGGCAGCACGGTGCTAGGCTTTGATGATCAATCCAGAAAATTAGAAGCTCAAAAACAGAAGTTGGCCATAGTATCAGCAAGAATGCTACACTGCCTGTACACGTCTAATTTTGAAAGCCATCACACTTGGACAATGACGTGCACTGCAAAATGATCAAGTGGGCGAAGGGATGGCCTGAAAGTAAATAGGGCCTGGATTTTTTGTCCCGAGTCCGATGGAGTTTTGGGTCGTCCATACAGTTCAAAGATCGATTGGCAACAGGAGGCGTACAAACTTAAGCAGAGAAGAGAACTTGAACAAATTTGATCAATTAAGCCAACTGATCAATCTGATTTCTTCCCCGGTTTCTTTAATGCAGACTCCAGAATAGGGGAATCAAAATTAACAACTCAAACATCATAATTAAACAATGAATTATAAGAAAAAGTATTCATATCTATGAAATTGTGGTAAAGCTAATCTGGGAGGAGCATTTCTTTGAGAGGAAAACTTCTGGTTCCTTTTAGATGGCTTACATACATCTTCATTTAATGGTAGGAAGTGGTAAATCGAAGAAATCAGGGTGAGAGGAAAATAAACATGGGCTTGTTCACATAGAATATAAGGTTTAAATGTAAAGTCTAAAATTAGAAGTTTAAATCCCGGGATTTTGAGCTAACAAAAAAACTTAATCCAAGAAAAAAAAAGGAAGGAAAAAAAAAACAAAGTTGCTAATTTGAAAGCGAGTTAATACTTACAAAGGATTACTATTTTTAAAGTTTCCAACCTGTTAAAGATTTTTTAAATTAGTACTTAAATTTTAAAAAATTTTAATTAAATGACCAATCTTTTAAAACTTTAATAATTAAGTAAAAAAATATTAGTTTTGTTACTAATATGTTGATGTGACTAACGCAAGCATAGTTGTTCACGACCTGTAACTGTCCACTTGGAAAAAAAGTCGCCAACTAAGCAAAATACCTAGCTACTCAACCCGATTACCCATGACTCAAACCTATTATCAAATACCAATTACCTAAATTAACTTTACCAAGATTTACTCAAATTCACTTTACCAAACACGAAAAACCCTAATTACATTGTCTCTATGTCCTCCTCTCATTTCCATTGTTTCACAAGATGGATATGCAAAATTCTGGTTACATCCAAGTTTTTGAACTTTAATTCGATAGCTATAAGGCTATCCCTAAATGAGTAGATCCATAACAGTGACATTGAAGATGGAATGAAAGTTTCTTGGAGATTATATATTCCTTGCATTATTGTACAAACATATTACATTACAAAAAAGCTCTTAAAAGATTATACGATGTTGAATATGTTTATCCTTTCCATTGATTTTGTGTATTAGGTTAAGATTAAGCATTATGAGTCAAAGAACAAATGCAAGTTCGGGATCCAAGGTAGTGAAGAAGTTTTTTTTTTGGTGAGAGAAATTATGGAAGATGCTTTATTTCTTGTGCTAGACGTGAGGTAAATCATTTCTTTATTTTATGATTTTCGTTAGTTATCTGACTTTTTAATCTCGACATTGTTGTTAACTTTATATTATTTGATTAATTTTCGCATTGAATTTGTCTTTTCTTTAGTTAGTTGATCCTCCAATATGTGAAAGAGCTGTCACTATTATACCTTAACTATTGAAAAAGATAAATAAGCTGGAAGAAGAAAAAAAAGTGTTAAAGATGAAAATTAAAATTTTAAGTATTGTATTATTAGTGGTTACAATTAAAAATTGCCATGAATGGATATAAATGATTGAGTATTGTATTATTCGTTTTGTATAAACCAAGCTGAGGATTGTAGTTAATATTATTCAATATATCTTAGCGATTTGAATATGCTTATGAACATGATATTCAATAGTCCTTTATTATTCTATATTCATTGACTAATTGAGTGTAGAATTATAATTTCCTTACTTTTAAACCATTTTGTATGTATTTAAAAGGGACTCCAGCAAATAAGTCTCAAACTGATAGCTTCAATATGTATAAATGATCTCATTCATCAAATTCTTGAACCAATCTCATTACTATTGACCTATTTCCTTCATTGGCTTGTGAAACTTTCTTATGATCACAACCATCAAATAACTCAATCAATAACATTCAATTGACTTAGTAAAAGGAAATGAAATATAGACCAAAACACTTACGCATAACAAACCAAAACACCCATGTGCATCCATATAAGCATTTCGTTTTACAAAGTATTTCTTTGTTCTATTCTTTAGTTTCCAAAACATTCATATACATTTATATAAGCATTTCAGTGTTCCCATCTGCAAGGCATACATGCATTGTATAATTCAAAATTATTTCTTTAAAAAAAATCATAACTTCATATAGATCTTGTAGGATAAGGCACATTGGTAAAAATGTATTTCTATATAGAACTTCCTCAAGCCTTTGATCTTGTCCTCCTCATTCTCACATTTATTTCATCCTAAAAAAATGACAACACAAAACTAAAGGATAAACCAATTGTTAAAATTAATTTAAGATATATAACTCAATACTTGTAAGCTTTGATGAGTTATAACTTATCTTGTTACTGCTGATTGAGGTTCTTCACCCCATAGTGTCCCATATCCACAGATTCGTCTCTTTCTTTTTTTGACTTTGAAATAGGTGGTTGACTTAAAGGATTGATATTAGTTTTCTTGGACATCACTTGTAGACTTCATTAGAAAAATTGAAAACAATAGTGTTCAAGGATGACAATATGAACGTAAAAGAATAATAAATAATGTGCTAACTTACATGTGTATTTGTTGAAACTTATTACAACACATGTTTTATAAGAAATATTTTTTTATTGTGTTTTTACTAGAGGTATTGATGACAGGTCATTTGCATGCCTCTCCTTGACATCTTGTTACCCTTAGTAGTATTCTTCCAATCCTTCTTTTTCTTATTCGTCTTTGGCCTACCTAGAATTTTTTGAAATGGAAATGGTAATGGTGGTTCATAATTAGTTCTAGGCTAGGATTTATCTCTTTGAACTAGCTCCATCATATATTGACACACTTATTGGTACTTCACCTTCGTAAACCAATGAGATTACATATTTTGTAAGCTCTTCATTATTTTAAACAATGACAACAATGACATGTGAATATGGGATATCCACCATAACCCAGCTTTTACTACTACACATCTTACTCCTTAAGTTGACAACATGCTTAACTCTTTTATGTATCACTTCGAACCCCCTAGCACCATTACTCTTAAGTTCATAATCAATTCTCAACTCCTTATTAAATCTCAATTTAGTTCTATTCTTATATCAATGTAATATCTCCATTTAGTTGGCATGTCCTTATTTTTAACCAATCATTTAATCACAAGCACTCTAATTTCCTCAAGCATGGTGATCATTTTTTTACTTCGCTTCAATGATACTTCTATTAAATGCTTCACAAAGACTGTTAAACTGGGCAAAGCTTATTCACTTTACGCATCAATAAATATTATACATGGTAGACTAATATTAAAAGTTTCTTTTCACTTTTAAAGTTACATCTGGAAAATAATAGTAGGATATGAAATTCAATCCTAATGTTACAAGACTGCATATATTCCCACTGCATATATCTTGGGAATAACTGCAACAATAACTTATAATACTCTGATAGAAATAGCAAAAGGTGGTCAGAATTTAGAAAGGTGATTTAAAGTCTAATTATTCCTTTACCTTATTTTTGTAAAGGTTGGAAGAGGTTTAAGCGGAATAAAGACCATTTCAAGCTTTACAACCTACATGAAGAAGTGAAGTTAAAGAAATTGAAGTAATTTTTGAAGAGAGTATAAGAATCGGAAGCATACATCTACGTTATTCAGTTCGGCAAAGTCTCTCAAAAAAGAGGAAGATGTGTGACGAGTGAAAGCCATAATTATGAAGAAGTATGAGAGAATTTGCAACTATGAAATACTAAAGACAAATTAAAATATAGAGGTTGTTCAAAGTATAAGATATAGATTGAAGTAGCAATGATAAGAATTTATAATGAAAATGGTTGAAACATAAGGGAGTAATAAGAGTTTGAAACTTAAATAAAGGAGGTTTTCCATCTTCCATAACGAACAAAAGGTAGGGATTTAAAACATAAAAGATCTTGATGTGATCTTTGGGCATGACTCTCTTTATGTAAAAGATCGTTTATGATGTACGAAGATCCTTATGATGATGTCACTGGGCCTTCCTCCTAAATTCCTTTTATTTTTTGAAATTTGTGAAACCACTAGGCTATATTTGGAATTCAACTTTAAACCTTGTTTGTAGAAGGCTAAGACAATTTCTATACTATATAGTTAGTTTGCTCAACAAAATATATGCGAAGGGTGAAGTAAATCACTTGTTAATATAGAATTCACGTACAATATACAAAATGCACAAGAAGGGGGGTTGAATTGTGTATTCTTTTCGTGAATACAAAAACCTTTGATATTTTTTGAAAATAACTTTTTTCAAACTGTTAAATGAATACCAAAACTAGCTACGTGGTTAAATCGCAAATAACTTCTATATACTTGCTTAAGAACAATAGAAATTAAAGTGTAAGGTTAGAAGATAGACACTGTGATTTTATACTGGTTCACCCTAAACCTTGGACTACGTCCAGTCCTCAGAGTTCGTTTGAGATTTCACTATACATCTTCAATTTTACAAGTATTCTTTTTCCCTTTCAGAGCCTCTTCAAGTCTCTTACACCAAGTATTCTTTATGCTATCTTAGCCTCTTCAGGCTCTTAGCCTTTCTTTTCTCTCACTAGAAAGATTTTGATCGCTTTTTGTTACAGTAGAGTTTGCTCTCTTGTATCGCACTTTGAATACAAAATTTTTCTTTATAAGCGATAACTTGAAAGTTAAACTTTCAAAAACCAAAGTTATTTAGTCTTTGACTACGACTAGTATTTATAGTCTAAGTCTCCAACTGCTTCTTATTTCTTGTAGAAACCGTTATTCAGTTGAGTTCTGTAACTAACTCCAACTGACTAACTGTCCAATGTACTAAAGGATCTTCATCTCTATATCGTCTGTGTTTTCCTGCTTATTCTGTGTTTTTCACTTCTTTTATGTTTTAGCTTCTTCTGTGTTCTCCACTTCTTCTGTTTTTTCCTGCTTCTTCTATTTTTTTTTCACTTCTTCTGTGTTTTCTAGTTCTTCTGTGTTTTGTGCTTCTTCTGTGTTTTCCAGTTCTTCTGTTTTTTATGCTTCTTCTGTGTTTTTCGCTTCTTCTGTGTTTTCCACTTCTTCTGTGTTTTGCGCTTTTTCTGTGTTTTTCCCTTCTTCTGTGTTTTTCACTTCTTATGTGTTTTGCGCTTCTTCTGTATTTTCCACTTCTTCTGTGTTTTGCACTTCTTCTGTGTTTTTCACTTCTTTTGTGTTTTCCACTTCTTCTGTGTTTTTGTTTCTTCTATGTTTTTCGCTTCTTCTGTGTTTTAGCTGCACCCTTAACAAACTTATCAAAACAGTTCATTTATTTCTAATATTATTATTATTTGATTGTCAACAAAATTAATAAACTTGAAGTCCTCTTGACTTAACACTAACTATTGCTACGTCATGCACTTGCGAATAATTCATAATTGATACACTTAGAACAAGTCAATGAGGAAGCATCCAAGAATTGAATTACATCACTTAGGAATCTTAAGAGTTGTGTATTTTAGCCAGTAGCCATTTACTCCCCAAGATATTCTTGTAAAATGTATGTGCTTTCTCTTTTAGTAAAGCCTGAGATGTGATAAGATTGCCTTAATGGTCCATTATATTATTGATTTTATTATTGTTCCATTCGAATAATATTAAGCTGAAGGAAGGTTTGGAGCCTCTATCCCCCACCTATAGCTAGGAAATCCTTGCCCTTTGCCTTTGGAGAGAGAAATGACCATCTAATGCTCTTGAATATTTGTTTTCCTACTTGCTTTTCTTATTCCATCCATCATTCATCACTTGGATGGTTGTAAGTCAAATTGTGAACATTTTCTAAGATTATCTTTGCTTCCTTGACTTGGAAAAATAGATGCTCTTTTTTAATAACTTCAACTTTTTCTTGATGTATACAAGCTTCTTTATGCAAGAAAATGTCTTAAAGCTCTGAACCTGCTTCTACCTTCCCCTTATCATTCATGTATAAAACCTTCATGGTTCTATAGATAATCATTAAATATAATAATTCAATAGAATCTTCCTTATTACCCTCTCAAAGATGCTTCAACTCACTATGGGAGAATGATCTGAAATATTTGAGTTCATGAATTTCTCTTTAGTTTTTAGACATTCTCTCGAGTGTGAGCCTTGGAGTAAATTGGTAAATTTACTCCTTTTTTACTAGAAGGTCACAGGTTCTAGTTATGAAAATAACCTCTTTGTAAAAAATTCAAAAGGAAGGTTGCGTACATTAATGACCCTCCCCTACCCCTTACAAAGCGGAGAGCCTTGTGCACTAAGGTACGTTGTGATTGTGTTTGTTTTAGACATTATCTTAATTAGCCAAGCCCCATCATATCTAACTTCTTCCTTAAGTTTTTATTGTTCGATTTTTGTTTATCCAAGTATAAAAATCTCCTTTCCAAGCTTAAGTCTATAACTCTTAGCTCATTTATGCATTGTTTGAAATCTCTAGAGAAGTTCCCTATGCGTAAGTTTTCTTCCACTTCATTGAAATCCCCTAAAATCATCTAAGGGTCTTTGACATCGTGCTTTATTCGACTCAAATGTCTTTAAAACTCCTCCCTTTGAAAACTAAATTTTGAATCATAAACAAAGACTATTTCCAGACGTTTTCCCTTCCAATAAGAACCTGGTCATTGTGTGGATGTGTCAATAGCTATCACGCAAAAATTCTAAATCAATATTCTTAGAATTGAACATTATAGTACCTCCTTTATAGTGGTGATTTAGTTTGAGACAAAAGACCACTACGATCCCCCCATTTTAAGCTTCTTCCTTAACCTGCTAAGTTTATAAACTCCCATTTATACTATATCATTACTATACAAGAAATATTTTAAAGCCTGTTTCTTATTGAGGTTATTCAAGCCCTAATATTCCACATAACTATACTCATAGGGGTTTCTTTTTATTTGAGGCATTCTCTCTTTTCCTTCCCCTACCAGTATTTCTCTTTATTACTACTTGGAAATTGGTTTCCTCTTCCACTCCCTTTTCTGGAGTACTTAGATTACTATTTTCACTCTCATTGCATGGTTTTATATTTTCAATTTCACCAGTAGCCCTTCTCTTCTTTGGATCATTTCTCTACCATCATTCTCTTAATTTAATAAGGTAACATTCAAAATATCTATGATTAGATCCTATGAGTCAGCTATAAGTTTCTTAAGATCTTGATTTTCTATTGATGTGGATACTATATACCTAAAAGCTTCTTTTCCTCCTCAAAAGTGGACTGTTCCTTCTGCTTATCTATATTTGTCGGCTCCTTAACCCCCGTTAGTGAATCTCCTTCATGTTTCCTTCCAAATCTTGTTTTTTTGTGTAGTTTTCGGTCTTTGCTGATATGAAACTTTGATTTCTTGCTTAATCATTTTCTGATCCCGAGCCTCAATATGAGAATGATTTCTAGTACTTTTTATAAGTTATATTGAAAGAATTTAAAAGAAAAGCTTAAAAAAATACCAAGTCTCTTTGTGGTATTATAAATTCTATCAAAACTTCTTATGTTTTAAACATTTTATAGGAAGCCTTTATATTTTGTGAGAAGCTTATAATAAATATTTTTGTTAGATTGTTGTTAATTTTTAGTAATATAACATTTTTGAAACACATAATACTCTATGTTAACAACTATAACACAAGGGTAATTGGAATAATAAATCACAAAGGCATATATTAAACACATTGATTAATTATATTATATCAAAAACATTGATTAATTATATTTATTTATTATATTTTATGTTGTTACGTATATTAAAATATAAAAATTAATATTAATTTTTATTAAAAATTAAATATTTATGTGTCATTAATAATATTTTTATTTAAAAATAGTAAATAAATATTCACTAAATTTTTATTTCATATGTAATAATACTAATAAATAAGTGACAATTTTTTTAATTTATATTTTATAAATAGTTAATAATTATTTTTATTATTTTTATTTTAAATAAATTAAAATTTAAAAGCTATTATTTTATTATTTATAATATTTATATCTTATTGCTTATAACAAAAAGTATATATACATTTTTAATATATGTTGTGAAACTATTTTTATTAATAATTAAATATTTATTGATTATATTTTATTACTAATTAATTATATGTTAATAAGTTTAACATAAGAGTACGTTATATCTTTCATTAATATTATTAAATCTTTCATCAAGATTATTTATTAATATTATTACACTATAAAATAAAATTTTAGTGAAAAAATTAATTTACTCTTATGATAAACTAGTTACTAAATTATTAATGACAAAAGAAACGATTTACCTTCTAATGTTTCTCTAAATATCTAGGATAGTCCATGTTATTATTGCTGGTAACTATTAACCCTCTAACATTAACAAAATAGTACAATTTGTAAATATACAGTATTGAGGCAATCACGATTAGCAACCCCACACACTCATTTGGTTCATACTCCTTAAAACCCTACTCTCCTCTCTGAGTTATCTATAGCTTGATGAATCATGAGTTCACTAGGTAGCGTGTATATGAACATCCTATTGTGGTTCTGGTGTTTAGTAGATCATGTGATGTTCAATAGTGGTGATACTCAAAAGATAGTATCTGAGCTAGGTACTTTGCAATTACTGTGGCATATCAATTGATGTTCCAATATGTATTTACTACATGTGATAGCTCTACTTTGTTCTTGTAGAGAAAAATTTGCTTGTTGATTCTGTTATACACCCGATTATAGAATTGATTCATCTCCAATTCCCTATCTTTGAATATGTGCACATTTATTTCCTCCTATAAGCAGTGAACCAGGTAGGCTTTTACCAAATAAAAGCACAAGATAAACGACTTATTCACATGCTTGATGTTGGCACACAATTGGATTATGTCAATCCAATTTGTTGGTGGTTCCACCATCTAATATCCTTATATTAAGTTCTTTTACGGTCTATTGGAATACTCACGTTGAAAGAAGACATGAGTCATGCTCTCTAATGCTTTGTTTTTCACCTTCCTCGACAGTGACAAAAACCCTTAATCAAGTTTTAGCCTTCACCCGTAAGTTTCCTTTTTACTTGGTTTGTGCTTCACCTAAACTCTTTTTGCTTATTAACCTTATTGTATGGATTCTTTACAAACATGATTGATGAATAAAAAACCCAATGAGAAAAAAATGAGAAAAAAAATTAAGATTTTGATGCCTTATTCACAAACTTTTGGGCCAATATTATAAAAAAAAAACTATACGAAGGTAGAATATCTACAAAGAAAAGACCACTTCATAGTAGTTATTGGTGATCCTACAGAAGATTCAGCAACTCTATGTTGAGTATTATCTCAAAGTCACAAATGGTAGTTTCTCAAAGTTAGAAATGATAGCTTGCTTTCGGTGATTGTTGAGTCAGAAATGGTGCCTTATTTTTCGGTAGATTTTGGTGCAGCTAGCCTTCACCCATTTATCTCCAATTCCCTATCTTTGAATATGTGCACATTTATTTCCTCCTATAAGCAGTGAACCAGGTAGGCTAAAACCAAATAAAAGCACAAGATAAACGACTTATTCACATGCTTGATGTTGGCACACAATTGGATTATGTCAATCCAATT
>JANITX010000210.1:18770972-18782197 GCA_027564395.1 Erythroxylum ulei | reverse complement strand
CTTCCTTTTGTGCTTTCTTCTAACAACTCACCAACCATGACCTGCTTTCTGGTCTACTTGTTGAGGTTGGTGTTATAAATGTATTTGTTTGCGTGTGTTTGTACGATTTTGCATTCACTTTTTTTTATTTCTGCCATGTTTATTCTTTTCAATGCTTTTTTTGGTCGTCAATGATATTTTAATTGGATCCTGTTGCCTGATAACTTTATGTGTCTGCCTCCTAATTTTCCTAAAAACTTCTAAAGAAGCATCAAAATTTTGTATAGGATTGATCATGAGTCAGACCCAAAACCTCATGAGACTTGGCCTTGAGCCTGACTAATTTTTAATCTCAAGTTTGAGCCTAATTAAATTGGCTTGGATCGTTAACTTCTAACCAATAATAATTTGCCACGATTAATCAAATTTGAAGAAATTTGTCAAGGTTGAGTCCAAATTTGAACTCAGATTTTATCAAACTTGACTTGAGTTATTGAGTTCGACTAATTTCTCATAATTGGTTGGATTTAAAAAAAATTGTTAAGTTTAAGCTTTATATCAAGCCTAAACTTGATCAAACCTGACTTTAAATCATTGACTTTTACTTTATTTAACTCGAGTCTTACTAATTTGTCATGATAAGTTAAATTCAAAAAAATTTGTTAAATCCAAACTTAAATCTGACTTTAGTATGTTTGACTAATTTGCCAGTCAATTATATTTGAAAATTTTTGTCAAATTAGATCCTCAATTAAATTAAATTTAATATTTTAATTAGTTGATTTTAAATATAAATGAACTAATTTTTTAACCTACCATCCTTCCACTTACTAATTACCCACAGTAAAGCATAGGTAGGCACGGGATAACAGTTACTATCAACAATGAGTTAGGATGAGGTTCATGTTGGTTTGAACACGATCTAAATTTTTTTACAATAAGTTTTAAAAAAATTAATGTTGAACTAAAATTTGACTATTAAATTTAAATTTAAAACTCAATTAATTCAAATTTTGATAGAAGTGAAGAATTTATGACTCTATTAATGTCAATTAGATGATCTTTATTAATAACTAATACATATGGGTATTGACTGTTACTCTGAGTCTTTATTAATAAGTAATAAGTACGAGTATGACTATTACTTAGCTCATTTGAGTACGTGTGTTCAGCTTGTGCTTGTCTATCAATTTCAACTGCAAAATCAAGATGGTTATCATTAAAATGTTTCCATGCCAGTGCATCTGATGGATGACTCATTACTCCATCTTCCTGTTCGTGTTCAGCATCTCATCTCATGTGAGATGCAGTCACTTCAAAAGTATAAAGTCTCTGAAGTCTCGGAGTTAGCGGGAAATAATACATCCGCTTCCATGGAACTAATTTATGTTTCATTGAACGCTTTCTTGGCTTAAACCTAGATTGGCCACAAAATTTGCACTCTTCTAAGTTCACATCATCTCCCCAATACAACATACATCCCAACCGACAACAATCAATTTTTTCCACTGGCAAACCAAGAACCCTAATAAGTTTCTTCATATTGTAAAAACTATTAACCATTGAATGATCAGCAGGCAATGATTCATTATACCACTCCAGCATGTGATCAAAACTACGATCCGATATGTGTCCTTCACTCTTTATGTTCAATATTCGAGCAATTGAATACAATTGCGTCATTATCTCACAATCGGGCCACAATTCTCGGTCAGCAGACTGTAGTAAGTCATAAAAAAATTTTGTTTGTGGGTTAGGTTCTTCTTCAACATTTTCCCTATTTGTCTCAAAGGTATAACCGGCCCCATCAAATAATATTTGCATGTACGAGTTTTCAGTTCCATGAAAAAACTTTCCTTTACATCCAACCTCCCCTTCATACTCATTTCCATTGATAGACCTTTGTGTTTCATTCCGGCTTGAGGTGCTAGAAATCAACGGTTTGCCATGTCGTGTCCACTCAAAATAATTGGGCACAAACCCTTTTCTCAGCAAATGCAACTTAACTTCATTAGTAGTAAGGAAATATTTGTGTTTGCACTTCCTACATGGACATATGATCTTTTGTCCATCCATATATGCAGGTTGAGAATATGCATAATGAATAAAAAGGTTAATTCCATCCACAAATTCAGGATTAATGAAACCATCAGGGATTAATCGTCTATACATCCCAGATCTATCCCGAAAACTCATAGCTTGAAAACTGTTAATTTAAACCAGTGAATCCATTGTTAATATCATTCATGTATGCCACATATAACAAGGTATGTAAGATAAGACTTGTGATCCAGCATCAGAAGTTCAAATTCTCACCCCTAGGCTCCTAGTATTATTTACCTCTAAGTCTCACGGTATCTCCATAATGTGTTATAGGTAAAAGTTTATGGGTTCATATCAAATATATTAAAACTTAATATATGACATATATGTTTGTAATCATATATGTCATAACACACATATTCTTCGAAGTTTGATATGTAATGGATTATAAATATGTACTATTACCTAATCAAATAAATATTCATAAACATATTAATATTACTGATTTTAATAAATTAGTTTAACATAAAAAAACACTAAATTAACATAAAAACTAAACAAAACCTCATAACCGACGTCAAACTCGTCCTATATAAACCTCCAAACATAACCGAAGTTCATACGACATACAAGATAGATACACATCGTGCGAGGCATATCATTTTATCAGCATAGGAAGTTCATATGGGAAGTTCATATACACCCAACAAATAAACCAACGGCAACAAATCCTTACTATAAAACATAATCACTAACCTCAACCGAAGCGTATAACGATCTTCTTCAAGTACGTCGACGAACCTGCTGATGACGGATATAGCACTGATACAAATGCAGTTTTCAATTGTGGTTCAATTCATTGTTGACATTAACTATCCATATACATTAATGAATGTCAATTGAATACCTGGGAAAGCTTCGCTTCAATTTCCTTCAAAGTATAAATACTTGCAGACAAATGAGTACCTGCATCTAACAACAAAATAGTTCATAGTTTAGATAACAACAAAATGTTTGTTGTCCTCAATAAATTGCCTAATAATAAAATCAGCAATGTTAAAACTATGGATCTTTTGTTGTAATTACACAACGGATGTCACAATTTACGAGGATCCTAGTGAAAATTCGGCAGAATTTCTCCTATAAAATGGACATCCCCCTTTTGAAATAAGGGTCTCCCTACATATAAAAAAACACTTCTATATCAACCCGTACGCACAACTCAAATCGGGTCTCCAAACTACATGTCTACACTCAAATCACTTGAATTTTGCATGTTAAATTGCTTTGAAATTGTGATCTGTGTAATTAAGATGAGAGAGAAATTAAAGGTTAATTTTGGAAGTAAAATTACAAATATGTATACAAAGTCAAGAATGACACTTATTTTGATTAATTGAAATGTATCTAAAACGACACTTATTATGAATCGGAGGAGTAAGTAGATTTAGCTAATCCAATATTGTGTGGAAACCGAAGGGTCTATCACTCTTTCGATGAAGTGCTTCAAAAAGAGCACCTAGAAGCTATTTGACAAATTGATAGATTGAGTAAAGTTTACATAAGCTGTTTGGTGGAATTTTGACGAGAACTTAGTTGAGAAACCAAGTTGCGACGTAATAAATTTGAAGGCATTTGTCTATCCTCAAAACAACCACGTAACAGTTGGTATCAAAGAAAAATTTTCAAAGAAATGTAGGAGATAAATGGTGTGTAGAAACATGTAGCAATTGAGGGAAATGATGGCTCGGTTGGAGTAAATTCTTAGGTCAGTCCTAGAAGAATAGGGGTTCACTGTGGCTGCTCGATTCGATTTAATAATTGAGGCATTAGAACACATTCATAACTGTTTGGATGAAATTTTGGGAGAGGTAAATATAAGGATGCCCGTGTTGGAGGATGCACTAGCACTTCTTAAAACCAATGTTGTCTAACACAAAGGAGGGGTTGGACAAGGCTTAAAGTCCCAAAACTGAAACATTTTAATGGTGTTCAAGATGTTAAGATGTTGTAGAACTTCCTATGGGAGATGAAGCAAATATTTTCTTACAGCACCTTTACAGCAAGGGTGCTGGAAGTGGAAAAAATGATCTTGGCAAGTATTAGTTGGTGATGTCAAGTTATGGTGGCGTGCAAGGATTGAGGATAATCTAAATGCAGGTCATCTATGAATTGAGTCATGGGATGTGCTTGTGTGGGAACTAAAGCAGTTCTTACCTTACAATACCTTTTGGGTAGTGAGGGAAGCCTTGCAAAATTTGCGGCATGATCGAACAGTCTAAAATTACGTCAAGGAGTTTAAATATCTAAAGCATGGGAATCGGAGTCCAGATTTTCTGTCCAATATTATGGCGTCTTATTATGTCCAATAAATCTCAGCTATTTATTTATGTAGGTCCTGCAAAATAAATGACTGAGATTCCATAAGACAGAATAATATTGAACAGAAGATCTGGACTCTGGAACCGAAGGATATGTCACCTGTCCAATGAATATTTCAAAGGGGCACCTAGAAGCTGTTTAACAAATTGATTAAGTGCACATAAGCTGTTTAGTGAAATTTTGCTGAAACTTAATTGAAGTAAGTTGAAACACAAGGGATTTGAAGACATTTATCTAGCGTCAAAACACCTCCATAACACACTAGGTTTGTATAAGAAAGGAAAACTCGATGCTGCATAAAAGAATCGATAAATGCATCCTCCATTGTCTGCTTGATCTAGGTCCAAGTTTGGTGTTTGGATTGCGTTGGTTCAAGTGGAGTCTTGGTACCGTTATGGTGGGTATTAGTTACGTATATTTACCCCTTGATTGACCTACCCCCAAACACTGTCTACAGATGAAATATTAATAATCCAGAAATGCGCGCATTCCAAGTTAGGGATCTGCTAAACAATTTAACGTGTGGAAAATTAGCAACACAGTTTGAATTGAACCTTAAACAATGTAGCAACAGAGTCTTAGACACAGCATCACGTCCATGTCTGCATCACAGCTTAGTTTCACTTTTAAACTGTCAAGAAAAGCAAAAATCACAAACAATAAAGATCCTTAATAAATTGTTAGCCTCGCTCCTAGATAGGTGGACCATCCTTGACATCTTTTCCACCATTCTCAATCATCAGTCTTTAAGTGTTTTTTCGGCATGACTTCCGTTCCATTTTCTTCTGGATGCTGTCGTTGATGCTTACCAATTAAACAATGATCCTCCTCCCTACCAGAATCGTCGTGCCTGTAATTGTGATGACTATGTTGGTAATGACTGGATTTCTTATGACTTAATGGTTTGTTGGTTTCTTCAAGGCTGTCATCTGACCATTTCCCTAAAGATCTGCTCCTTCGCTCACGATTTTCACCATCATAATCAGAAGACGTAGAATCCACACTATGTGATCGCCTGTGATGCTTCTGATACTTTGCATGAGTTTTTTTGGGCTTGTCACTCAAGTCTGCATCACTAGATTCCGTCCAGTGATGGCATTTGTGGTGATATGAATGATTTCTCCTACGTGTTGCACCATTGTCATCATCACTTGCCAAATCTGACTCTGATAGCTGATGGCGTCTGTGACGCCTTCTACTACTCCTCTTAACTACATCGTCGTCACTTGAGGAAGCAGAACTAGAATCTGATCTTGAATCATGGTGCCTGTGTTTTCTATGGTGTCTCCTCTTCCTCTTCCTCTCTTGTTCTGGATCACTCTGTAGCTTGTCACTGAAGTCATCACTTGATCCTGAGGGCTGCCTCTTTGGCTTTCGCTTAGGTCTCCTTTCCCTCCTTTTCTCATTGTCGCCAGAATCAGAATAAGCATTTTTCTTGTGCTTCTTGTGGGTTTTTTTCCTAAACTTTCTCTCATCAATACTGCTACTGTCACTGTCAGAGTCAGATTTGGACATTGTTCTCCTTTTGTGTTTCAAAGCCTTCCGCTTCTTCTCTTTGGCTTCAGCATCTGCCTTTGCTTTTGCAGCAGCTTCTAGCTTTTGCTCCCATTTCAAGGGCGCTTCTTTCTTCTCCAAGACTCTCTTCTTTTTCTCCTCAACCAACTGGATGAACTTTTTGCAGTCCATTTACGCAGAAAAATCAGCTCAATACCTACATTATGGTAGGATGAAGAACGGAAGAACATCTCACAGAAGAGAAAACACAATGTTAGCTCTTCCATCATCAAATAAAGCTTCAGAAAAAGTGATAGAATCTAGAAAACAATACAGGATCAATTTCAAACAAGCTCTCAAGTTAAAAAAATTGTTGCCATCAAACCCTTCATGAGTTTGCTCACAAAGCAAAGAAAAGCCTTAGCAGGAAACTCAGGGGATAAGTAGCACTTATAAACTCCAATATCAGTTAAAAAACCAAGTCATGAGAGGTAAGAGAATAAAAAAAGAGAAGTATGGAAATGTGTAGCACAACATTGGATGATATGTGGAATGATCATCAACAAGCCTAGGTACCCTGTAATGTTTAGAAACATCCATACAAACAATTTGATTCAAATTTCTTACCTTATGTGTCAGAAAGGAAAGGCCTTCGAAAAATGAGGCAGGAACTTTGCGCAAATAAAACAAAGCAGACCTGGAAAAGTTGATTAAAAAAACGTATTTCAGAAGAATATACACTAAACTAAAGCAACAAATAAGAGAAGCAAGTTGAAAATTTTAACCCAACCTCCCAATTCAAAGCATAGAAAGAGGGGGAAGAAACAAGGAAAGTGGAAACATCAAATTCAATGCAAATAATCATATAAGTCGTGGTTTTCAATTTCGTTTTTAAATGAGTACTTCTCCAGGCGGTGATGGTTTGAAAAGCACCAGCAGAAACATGTACCCATTCAATTAAAGGCAACCGTCCACAAGTATCAAAAACAAAAATATAAAAATAAAAGCAGCCAGCAATCTACGAAGGGTAGCCACTGAAACACGATAGGAAATCGTCGTAGTACCATTAATCATCGTACCAAAACTCTTTAACTTTAGACGACAGCCCAATTCACGAAACAAAAGCAAATGAAATCATAAGCATCCAAAAAACCCTAAACTTTACTAACGCAACACCCTAGATCAATCACAAAATTGAGAAAAACTAGGGTTTAATCAAGCAATTCGTCAACAAAAATTAAGATGCTCATAAATTAAAATCCCCAAAACAACAATGACAAAGATGAAAGAAACAAGTAGCATAAACAAAAGAAGAAAATTTACCAACGAGATCAAGCGAGAGAAAGAAGAGTAGAACACAATAATTGCCCTCGCTCTCTCTCTCCCTCCCTTAAAGCTAGGGCTTGGACGCGGAATGATCTATTGAAGCAGAGAGAGAGGATTGGTGACGGCTTTATTTTATTAATAAAGGAATCCTACAGCTACAATACTTGATATTTACGCGCTTTCTCATGTGAGCATATGCTCGTGTCACGTACTTCACACGTCCATCGGCCAACGGGACCTCACATCTAACGGTCCCTACTCTTTGTTTCTGAAAGAAAATAATTTGAAATTAACGGCAAGTATATAATTGGTGGTTGTTTGAATTTCTTAAATCTGCGTCCACATCCAAATTCATATTTAATTGGATAAAATTTGTCACTTATTCCTATATCTAAGGGATTTAACGAGGTATTTTATTAAGTTCCCAAGTTAAAATCACTTTATTTTAATAAAATTGTATAAAAATTACACATAATATTTAGCAGTTTATACAGCTCTCAAGAAATATAGAAACTAGATATTAAATAATGGTTAGTTAGATTTTAATATAAAATCTATAAAATAAACTCAATCTAATCTATCATTCATATCAATACAAGATCAAAGAAAATCTTCATCACAATTATCATGGCTAGGTCTATAATGGTTACATACATCATATGGATTAAGTATGAATATGTCGTATTAAATTTTCATTTCATGTGATTTTAACATGGCTATTTTCAGTTGGTCTTACCTTATTCCTTAATGAGATCAAACTAAATGAAATTAAAGTATAATTCACAAAATCCTTTATATTGCAGTATTAAATCTTAAAAATCCATAAGACATGTCTATAATCATAAGAATCTATAAATACAAACTCCCATTAAAAGAATATATCATCAAATGACATAACACTAATATGAATGATGTGCTCATAAAACACTTTGATTAATAAACCTTTATTTAGTAGATCTGCAATTATGGAATTTGTCACAATATATTCTATAGATATTTGGTCACTGTGAATTCCTTCTTTAACAACTAGAAAGTTGATATTGATGTGTTTCAACTTTGATGAGTTTTTGTTATTATTAGAATATAACACTATGGAATTATTATCTTAAAATAACTTTAATGGTCTTTAATGATATTTATAATACACAGCCTGATGATAAAGTTCTATAAGCGTATCTCATAGGATGCCTTGTAATATGCTATAAACTTAGTACCTGTTTGGTTCCCTTTTTTTCTATTTTTCATTGTAGTTTCCAAAAAAAAAACAATCCATGAAAACACGTTTGTAAGAGATTTGTCGTCATTTCTTGTTTCTAAAAATAAAAAAACTACAATAGGTTTACAAAAACGTAAAAAAGACATTTTTGTAAGATTTTAAAACAGTTTTTTTCTCGTAAAAACCACACGTCCAATTTCACTGCCTTTTGTGTTTTTTTCAACATTACTCTGCCTTCACTACTGTGTGCTTGCTCCTCCATCTTTGAGAAAAGGTTAACAATGGAGTTCTACTGCTATTGCTTCATTTCTTGGTTTTTTTCATTTTTCGCTTAATTATATGGTATTCTCCTGCTTTTGCTTATGCCGTGCCACCGATGTCTCCTTGGTGTTGTCATGATTTGACGTCTCATCTCACCGTCAGCTTTTGACTTGAGAATCGGAGAAACTCTACTCTTACTTGGTTTATTCGTTGCATCTGTCTTGTTAGTTATTTTCCGTACTTGTAACTGGTTTCTGCTCTTCACTCTTTAACCATTAAATTTAATCGAATAAGAGACAACGACAAAAGTAGTGCTAATTGTTAAGGAGTCGGCATCTGCCCATCAGTTTCAGCTGTGGAAGATGATACATGGAGTTTGGGTCTCTCTGGTTCTTCAAGAAGCTATCAGCCAGTTATCAAAGCTTTCTCCCGTAAGTTCAAGATTTAAAATTTTACAGGCGGTTTGGAAACTAACTTTCGAATTGAATTCATTAACAAATTGAATTCAATTACATTAATGAAATTGAATTGAATTCAATATATACTGTTTGGAGCAAATCCAGCAATATTAGAATTGAATTCAATTACACTGTTTGGAACAAATCCAATAAGATCATAATTGAATTCAATTATGTCATATGACATATTTATCCCTGACTAAAAAATAATGTTATTAACTATGGTTTAGTTAATTGCTACTATTATCTTAATTTTTTATTATATTTAATTTTAGTTATAATTATTATTAATTGGTTATACATTAAAATATATTGGTGTATTTTATTAATTTCAATAAATTTTAATTATCATATTATATTTTTTATTTTTATAACTTTTATTGTATATACCTAGTATATAATATCAGTCTCTGTTATATATGTTCTAAATCACTGTATTAAGGAGAAAGAAATTATGCCTACTATTACATGATAAAATAAATCAATAATGTATTTTAGTTTTTTATCTTGGCCATACATGTGTAAGCCTTGTATGCCTTTTGGGGTTTATTTATACCCTTTGTATAATCTTCTTAATTCAATTTTTCATTCACCGTAATACACCTCTCTCATTATTCTTCATCTTCAATCTTCAACCATCTGCATCTTATCACTGACCTATGACCCAACGTTGCTCAACAGTCTCAGACCACATCAAATCGCTCATCCTTCACCTCTTACCCTCCACCAACTGCCAAGTAATTTGGAGGTTAAACTTACGGAATATGAGGCCATGGTTATAGAAGAATTAATCTGCAAATAGAGAAATTAAAGTGTGTGTGTGAGAGAGAGAGAGAGAGAGAACTCTAATAGTTGTAATTTTTAAGCCCCACTTGCCCATAAAAGACCCACAAAAAAATTTCAGATATATTTTTGGTAATAAAAGAATGATGGAACAGTTAAGTTAATGTTTAAATTTAATATTTGCGAATGTTAAGATACTTTTTGAACATGTCAAAAGGTTTAGATTTAAACTGAAATAAAAATGCTAGGGTTCAATTTGACCTTCTTGCTTACTCTTTTATTCTTTTATGATATCACGTACCCTTTTAACTACTTTCTAATGATCCATTCCCAATTGCTCAAATATATGCCTAATAGTTCAATAATATATGCAACATCTAGAAGTGTACATATGTAAGCATACATTAGACTTCCTATAGCCGAAGCATAAGGAATCTTTTGTATTTATTTAGTTTCTAAATCGTTCTTAGGACTAAATTTGTCTCCTTTAGCAATAAAGGTATCATTTGATTTACTATCTTACATGTCAAATCTTTTAACTACCTTCTTAATATAGCTATTTTATGATAATCTAAAAATACCTTGAGAATGATCTTTATGTATCTAAATCCCTAATACAAAAAAGGACATCACCAAGATCTTTCTTCTCAAAATTCTTTAAGAGAAATTTCTTGGTTTCGTTCAATAAGCCTATATTGCTAGTGCAAGTAGTATGTCATCAATATATAAAATTAGAAAAAAAAAATTATAGTCATCAATGACATCTTAATGAAACTTGTAATGCTATTAAAGAGAAGTTTGCTTAAGCCCATAGATGGATTTCCTTACTTTTCAAACCATCTACTTTAGAGTTTTCAAGCTTCTCCACATAATTCATTAATGTCACTCTTGAGTAATGTTATCTTAACATCTATCTAATGTAACTCAAGATCAAAATGTGGCACAAGTTCCATAATAATCTTAAAACAATCTTTCAAAGAAACTAGTGAGATTTTTTTTATATAATTAATGTCATCCTTTTAATTAACGGCCTATGAAATAAGATGGACCTTATATCTTTCATCATTGCCTTTTTAATTTAATCTTAAATATCAAAATTTGACCAATGGGTCTTACACCCATAGATAATGGGAAAAGATCCCAAATATCATGTAACACCCCACTCCCACGTGACCCGAACCCGACATCATTGGTGATATCCGAGTCCGTGCCCCGTGAGGGTGGCGTACTACATCAGTCAGTAGAACTCAGTAAGACATTTTTTTTATTACACTCATGTGCGC
>JANITX010000210.1:18733048-18751957 GCA_027564395.1 Erythroxylum ulei | reverse complement strand
TCAATAGAATTCGATAAGCAATTGAAACATTTGGATAACAATCTGCAGCTTTAACAAATTCTAAAATTTCAACTGATGACAAGAACTCATTTGGCAAAGTCATTTGCAATAATTTTAATTCAGAAAAAAAAGATCATCTAAATCCACATATAACATATTGTCATGAGAAAAAGTTGTCATAAAATTAGTGCAACATTATCTTAATTCGTTATCATCCAATGACCTCAACTTCTTTGAATCAAATAAGAATCCAAAAGTATTATCAAATGTCATTAATTATTCAAATCTATTCTTTAACGAAGTAATTGCCATATCCACAACAACTAGAAAGTAATTAACTCTGAAAGAGTCCTCAGCTGATTGTATTTCTTCATTATGATTAATTTCATCAATTTGTCTTTTCCTAATAATACAACGTCTAGTTGGAAAAGTAGGCTCTATATTCATCTCAAGCGCAAGAATTTTGGCAATATTCATACTAGAGCTAAACCCTTCATCTCTATATTTTTCAAAAAATACCATCACACCTTCTAATTGCTTTATGGTAGCATTAATGCACATAGATTTAGATTGCAACCTTTTACTCACCATGTTAATAGCGAATAAAATATCATACCAAATAACCATACCAAGTGAAAACCCAAAATTCTCAAGTACACTAACCAAGTTTTCTGCTTCACTCTTTGACTTGGCATCATCACAAGATCTAGATAATTCGATCAAAGCCAATCTTATTTGAGGAGCTTGAAATCTAATAGCTTTAACACTTTTTATTTGACTCTTCCAACGAGTGTTGGACAATGATTTCATAGTTAAACCTAAAATATTATCAAGAAAAACCTTCCACCTTTTAGGAGAACTTAAAAATAATGCATATATACATTGTACAGCTCCAAAAAATGAAAGTTCTTTAACACAAGAATGTGCCATATCACTAAGAGTAAGATTAAGATTATGACAAGCGCATGGCATATATAATGCTCTTAGATTTATTTCAAGTAATCGCTTTTGAACCCCTTGGTGTTTTCCCTTCATATTAGAACCATTGTCATAACCTTGACCCCTCACATTATAAACATTAAGATCAAGAGAATTAAATGCATTTAATAATTCATTGAAAAGTCCCAATCCAGATATGTCATCTACCTTTAAGAACTGTAAAATGTACTTCTCTATTTTTATTTTTTATTTTACATATTCACACATCGTACTAACAAACTCATTTGTTCTTGATGACTCAAATATAGGGTACAATCAAGAATAATAGAAAAATATTTCGCCTCTTTAATGATCCCTATGATAGAACTTCTAATGTTATGGGTCAACAGAGAAATCAACTCATTTTGAATTTTGTAACCAAGATAATGATGATGAATTTCTTGATTTTGAGTACGTCTAATATGATCTTGCATTATCATATCAAATCCAGCAATCATCTCATTCAATCCTAAAAAATTACCATTACCATCTTGGTAAAGTTTCTCATTGGATCCTCAAAAGGCTAAATTATATTTAGCAAGATATTTAACAGCAGAGACTATTCTTATCAAAACTTGTCTCCAACGTTCTTTCTCCTTTGCAATTTCTTGGTGTAAATCTTTATCAACTGTTTGATTTTTGCTCAATCTTACTCTTAATTCATTTTAAGTTCTCATATTAGTCATATGCTCAATGCAATTCTCATGTTCTTTGAGTCTCTCACTAAGATGCTGCCAATCTCTAAATTCGTCATTTGCTAATCTACTTTGTTTGTTAGTAGATTTAAACAAATCACAACAAAAACAATATACTTTATCTACATGTTTAGAATAAACCAACTATTTTCTATCGCTAATCTCTTCATTACTCAAATTTCTATAATAATAAGAATATGAAAAATGATGAGAGGCATTGTCTAAAGGAAACATAAGATTCAATTCTCTTACAGGCCCTTTTTCAACTAAAATATCTCTTGTTTTATTATCAAGATTATCCCAATTTCTAGGATCATAAATGTCCAATATAGGGCTTACTTGCTCATCTACCTTTAAATTTTCTAAAGTGGATGCATTTGGTATATGCTCATGCTCACTCAGATTTCTAATATCTTTATGAATATGAATCTCATCACGTAAGTTTTCTTTATGTTGTTCAAAATTACCTTCATCTATTCATCGGGACTCTCACTAGAGGAACCTACTTTTTTAATAATTTTTTAATTGCTCCTTTTTGGGATTCTATCAATTGTGCTACCTTTTTTCTTTTTCTTTTTTCTTTTTTTCCCCTTTTTTCACTTCTAGACAAATGCTTTTTAGGCAACATAATATAAACCAATTATAATACAGTTGGACTAGAAAAAGAACAAAAGCACCTGTATGGAACTGGAAGAAGTATGCGGGCACAACCAAACTCCAATAGCTTCACAATATATCACAAAGATCTATAAATAGTATTAAATCTGTGATATAGAAAAAAAATAAATAGAAAAATTTAATATCTAATATTAAAAATAACAAACAAAGAGCAAATTTTAATGATAAAGAGACACTAATTTCTAAATATACAAGAAATTAACATACTTAGGAAATAAGCTAATATAATGTCCACGTTAATGACAAATTACAAATTAATTATAACATATTCTAATATTTAATAAGCTAAAAATACATTAAAAATCAGAAACTTTTTCTTTAACTTAGAACTCAGAAGACAGAATCGTGAATTTTTTTGCTGCTAATTTTTGAGTTAGAGTACCTTAAATACATATATTGATTAAAATAAAGAAATTAAAAGGTAAAAATACACCTAAATACTTCAAAACTATTTATAAGTATAAAAAGTTAACGTTAAATCTTGGAAGTTGCTTACGTTTATTAGTCTTGAAAAATGAAAATGTTAAGAGCTTCACTAATGTTATCTATATGTATTACTACATTTAATACTCTTCTGTCTTCATTACAACCTAACAAAGGAAGAAAAAGTTGCACAGAAGGAGAATAACGAAGCACATTTATTATAAGATGGGAGCCATAGGGCCCCTTTTTTATGGTAGGCCCTAGGCAGGGGCAGGCATTGTCTGTAATAGTTATAAAGTTCTCTCAATTCATTCTGTGGCTACCGTTAGAGGCCGGATATTTGGAAGACTACGACAGTTGAAATAGATCAATTTCGGGAACGGTTCGAGGGATACGATAATATAGATCAAGTTTTATAATAACATACGAATTAAATTTCTGCTTATTATAATTTATGTTGATCATTTTACAAAATTAAATAGATCTTGGTTTTCGGGAAATTAAAAGTCACGAAAAAGTTTCGTGATTATTCCGCTATGATCAGGATCGGGATCGGATCTCAACCCGATTTCCCAACAATATCATTATCATTACTATTCCTAGTAAAAAAAAAGACATCATTATTTGCTAAAACTTGAATTATAGGAATTAGATTTGTCAAAAGTATTTTTTAATAACTATCATTTTGAGCCATTTATATTATATGCTTTACATATTTTATAGAAGTTTTTAAAAGCATTTCCATCGTGATCATGATCATCGTAATAATAAAAGTCATTTGAAAGATTCAGATTTTAGTATAACTCCTAACCAAACATTCAATTTATTTTTGAATAATTATATAAATACTATAAAAAATTAAGTTTAATGTAATATAAAATTTCAAATCTAATGTAAGATGAAGTTGTCCTTTAATTTTTAGAGATTATATAATTCGATATTTAAATTTTAATACGATTATTAATGAAAATTTTAATAAAATTCTCACCTAACAAAAGTTATCGTCATTGGTTCACAAATGTAAATCCGTGTCGACTCAAATTACAATCTAAATCGTGTTTAATCTTTCTTTGCATCTCTCAACACGCAAGGAGACTTAATAAGAGCAAAATCTATCAACTCGCTAATAATTTTGGCTAAGTCAGCCGATTCAGTTGAGACAGCTTCTTTTCGTACTCGTAAACTGAAAGACTTACCCCCAAATTCACGTCGTTAAATCCCCTAAATTCCAACGCTGATCCATGGCGGCCCAATCCTCTGCTGCGGCTACCACCAACATCATGCTCGCAATCTACGAGAAGAAGACCTCTTCCCTCGATCTCTACCGGCCTCTCCGCAACTACATCTGCACGCTCTACTCCGAGCGAGAGGCCCAAAATCTAGAAGACGATCTTCAAATCGTCAAACAGTACCGCTCAGACGTCGAGCGTCAAACAGACCCATCGCCGACCGCCCGCCGTGACCTCCTTCAGAGCTACTTCAAAGCCCTATGCTTGATTGAGACTCGGTTTCCGATCTCCGCTGACAAGGACCACGTCAATACGGTAACATTTGTGTGGCACGACGCGTTTAAGCAGAAGCAGAAGGCGTCTCAGCAGAATATTCATTTGGAGAAGGCGGCTGTATTGTTCAATTTGGGCGCTGTCTATAGTCAGATTGGACTGTCGTTTGATCGGAACACCGTGGAGGGCCGCCGGCAGGCGATTCACGCTTTTATTGCAGCGGCGGGTGCGTTTGCGTATCTGAGGGATAATGCCGCGACGAAGGCGTCGATGGGGACGAGTACCACGGTCGACCTGTCGGTGGAGTGTGCTGGTATGTTGGAAAGGCTCATGCTTGCGCAAGCGCAGGAGTGTGTTTTTGAGAATACTATTGCTAAAGGGAGCACTCCCGGGGTTTGTGCGAAAATTTCCCGGCAGGTTTGTGCTTATTGTTTTCCTCCGAGATTTTTGGAAAGTTTCAAGTTTTGTGTGGTGGTATCTATGAGAAGAGTGCATGATTGAGTGGCTTGATATGCTTCGATGAATTAATTTTGCCAAATAATATATTCATTTCGCGTGAGTGATTGTTTTGTTAAGATTGTAATGTATTCTGTATGTGGTTTGAATGTGTTTCTTCTATAGTGCTTGAAGTGATTTGATCACTTGGCTTGCTGCTACTTTTATACAAGGCGTATGACTATAGTTACTTCTTCTCAAAATTAATTTTGTGTTTCCAATCAAATGTCGTGTCTATCACTAAGTGTTACTTTTATACAAGTCCCATGACTAAAGTCTTATGTGATTGGTAACCACTGGGTAGCAGCTTCCATTTGATTATATCAGTGCTTATTGTAATTTATGGTTTTCAAGAAACTGGGGGTGTTGTTGATTTAGGTAATGAACATATGGTACGTTGTCCATTGATTATGCTCCTGATTGCTGAAAGAACTCTTTGATTTGACCTTGATTTATTGGATGTTTCTTGTTGCCCATTTTAGTTTGTCTTGAATGAATTTGGCATGGGAATGGTGCAGGTTGGGCTGTATTATGAAGAAGCTTTAGCAGCTTTAAATGTTGCACCATTGAAGGATCATTTTGATAAGGGTTGGATTTCTCACGTCCACCTAAAGGCAGCCCTTTTTTCTGCTGAAGCTTGTTATCGATATGGTTTAGAGCTTCACGAGAAAGAAGAAATAGCAGAAGAAATTGCTCGGTTGAAAACTGGGGTTAATGCATTAGTTGAGGCAAGGAAAAACTCTAAAGGTGCTGCACCTCAGCTTCTAGATGCGATCAACAAACTTGAAGCCAATCTAAATCGTAACCTAGAAAGAGCTGTGAAGGAGAATGATAGAGTTTACCTCATGAGGGTTCCTTCGCCAAGTTCCTTGTCACCACTCCCTGCATTTTCAATGGTGAAACCAATGGCAATGGCTGAGGTATTGGATGCGAGCAAGGAGAAGTTGTTTGCAAGTCTTGTTCCAGACAGTAGTGCAAAGGCTCTTTCAAGATATACTGAAATGGTTGATGACATTATAAGGACTCAGGCTGAGAAATTGCAGCAAGGGAGTGAGTTAACTCGAGTGAGATTGAAGGAAATGGATCTGCCAGATTCTATTTTTTCTCTTGAAGGGAATTTGACGCTGCCAACAGACCTTAAAGAAGATGTAGAAGCAGTGCAGATCAGTGGTGGTCCAACTGGGCTGGAAGCTGAATTACAGCAACTTAAGGATTTGAGGAGGGTGAACCAGGAACTGCTGGTCCAGACTGAAGAGATTTTGCAGAAAGAAGCAGCAGAAGACACTCAATTTAGAAGTCAATTTGGGACAAGGTGGACAAGGCCTCAATCCAGCACTTTGACGAAGAATTTACAGGATAGGTTGAATAGGTTTGCAGCCAACTTAAAGCAAGCTGCAGAAAGTGATGCCAGGATTGAGCGTTCTGTTAGGGATCATTCTGCACTTATGTCCATCCTGGATCGTCGCCCAGTATGTACCCTATTCATATTGATCATTATCACTAAAGCATGTTTTGCATTGTGGAACATCATTATATCATGGTTTATGGGTCTGTAAGGTGCCCCTTATTTTTTAGTTTAGATGTTATTTTAATATCCTTCAGTATTTCAAATTGATAACTGAATATGGAATAAGAACCTTAATTAATTTGGCTGGGGCTTATTCCTTTTCTTCTTCATTTAGTTTACTGCTTTAATGGGTCACTAGATTTTATTTGTTTTATCCTTAATATTCCTTTTGTTAGTATTTATATTTCAAGTGGGAATAATTTTGCTCTGAAGGATGCATTTTTCTTTTGTGGTCCAAGTTGTGAATATTTGGTTTTAATGATGTCGGTGTTCCACATTCATTGCATCTATGTTAACTGTCAGCATCAGATTTTGCATCACTTTCTCCTCTTCTTCTGTCAAATTTGATCTTCTCATAATGATTTATATGATATATATGTGAATTGAGTAAAACTTTTTTGCATTTTATATCATCAGATAGAATCTGCACTTCCAACTCTTGCTAGGCCGATCATGTCTTTGGATGCAAATGAAGATGCTATAGTGGGGGCCTTGAAGCAGAATCTGGTATTGTCTATTTCTAAATTTTGTGAAACTTGCATTTTAGATTTGGACATTTCCTTTTTCTTCAGCCATTTGTTTTCATCCCATTGCTTCAACTAGAAAAGAAAGAAAAATGATTATGTTGCTTTAATGAGTATATCTGGTATAGTAGAACAATGGTGTACTAGTCATTAGTGACCAAGCTAAGGAAAGAAATTCTTGAGATCTTTTCTTTGTATAATTTGAAATTAACTTGGTGGTAAACAATCCAAAGAAGAACAAATGATTGGTTTAAATGTACGGACATCTCAATTAGCTTGCTCTTCTCTGCAGAGACAGTTGGAGACTCTTGGTGCTCAACGAGCTGGCCTTGAAGACATGCTCAAAGAGATGAAAAGAAAGGTTTGATTAATTTTATCTTTTTTGACCATCTATTAATTTCATATACCTTCTTTTAAGTATCTATCTGAGTGTTCAAGATCATGATAATGGTTCGTCTATGAGTCTAAGTATTCACTCTTCAAATCTTAATTATCTTCCTTCCTTTGTGCATTATGGAGCACTTAGATACTAGTCTCATCGTGACTACAACAGTATGTGCTGCTCATTGACTAAAGTGTAACAGTCCTGTAATGGCATTCTAGATTGTCATGATCTGAATGAAATTGTTTAATTGATGATGGCTTTTGTGATGAATGTCATTTATCTCAATATCAACCTATTGTTGATATTGTTGTACTGAACAAGTGTTGTTATATAGTGTGAGAAAGTAAAAAGATATGGAAGTGTGCATCTTATCCAAAGGATTCATTTGTACTGTTGTGTTTGTTTACAACTTTGTTCATATGTTGCTGGAGTCATTTTATTGACAAGTATTGCAGGAAAGGTGGGAATGATTCTTGGTGATGTCTATGAGTGCTCTAGAAAGTAGTTGGAAAGCAGCCTTCTCTACATGACATGCTAGCGCAGCTTATTCTATTGGTTGCAAATGAGTTGAAGTGGCATAAAGAAAGATTTGACTTCATTAAGCTTTTGTTCTTTGAGACTTAGTGTGACTTGGAGCCCAACATTTGGGATAACCAACCAATTAGAGAGAAGAAGGAAAATGTCTTCATATTGTCTCAACAAATAAGATGTTGCTCTGAACCTGTTAAATGCAGTCAGCAACAGACATTTCTCCATGCATACCCTTTACTCTTTTGCTTAGATATTCATTCTTTCTTATATTATCACATGGATATCTTAGATATTTGAGAGAAGAGGAATTAGATGCGAAAAAACTAATTAGGAGTGGAAATCAGATGAGAATAGCTATTTGGAGCTTCTTAGTGAAGATTAGATGCATTGTGTTATGTTGGCCTGATATTTTTTTTTACTGGAAATATTTTTTAATAAGAAAATGGTTTTCTTGTGATGCTTCCCATGCCTTTTTGTACTATTGAAATAAAATTTGGCTAGTGCTTTATTTGCTCTAAGCATTTCTTTAACAATTTTCTTAAATCACTTTTCTATTGGAACTCAAGAATTGTCTCATCACTTTTGCAACTGATTTTTTTATTTCAATAAATTATGTTGCTCCATCGGTTAACATAACCACCTGCTTGAGTAGTATTTCTGATAGGAAACTCTAGCTTATAAAACTAGAGGTAAGTATATTATTCGATATAATCAGTGTTAATCACTGAGATTTACAGATATAGTCCCCAGACCACTATCTACACCAGAGCTAGAAAAGCTCCTCAGGGAGAATACAGCATTCTCTCTGCCCAGAATATTCCTATTTTTCTTCTGCTTCCCACTCCCTCCGTTTCTCCTTCACAAAGAACCCGACCTCTCACCCCCTCTCTCCATTCTGTTATGCCAGCTTATCCATGCTAACTAACTTCCCCCCTCTATTCTCTTTCTTTCTCCTCGAGTACACTCTCCAAACACTAGGTTTATTACCCATTCTAACCTCATCCCTCTCGGTCCTAACACTGCTCCCCCCTGGAAGAACAACCTTGTCCTCAAGGTTGTGTTGAGGAAATTGGCTGCGAATAACCAGTTCATCCTCCCAAGTAGCATTCTCCATAGGCTTGCCCTTCCATTGGATTAACCATTGACGGATGGAACTCCCTGCTTTAGTGATGTCTCTGCTGGCCAACACCTGTTCTGGTTCAAGTATCTCATCCAATTCCACCTCCAGCCCATCAGGTAGAGTTGCTGCCACTGCATAGTTGCCCACTGCCTTCTTGAGTTGGGATACATGAAATACCGGATGGATCCGGGAGTGTGCTGGTAATTGGAGCTTATAAGTGACAGCTCCATACTTCTCCACAATCTGAAATGGGCCAAAGAATCTGGCTGATAATTTAGGATTAATACGCCGAATGACTGACACTTGTCTATGGGGACGAAGCTTGAGGAAAACCCACTCTCCCACCTGAAAAGCTTGTGGAGCCCTCTTCCCATCAGCCTGTTTCTTCATCTGCTGCTGCGCCCTAATCAGGTTGTATTTAAGTTGATTCAAGGCCTCATCCCTATCCGATAATTCCTGCGCTACAGCTTCCACCTTGGTTTCCCCTTGTGAGTATCGCACCAATGGAGGAGGTTTCCGACCATAAACCACCTCAAAAGGTGTGGAACCCGTAGATATATGGAAAGTGGTGTTGTACCACAATTCAGCCCATGAGATCCAAAACGACCAAGTTCTAGGTTGCTCGGAAGCGAAACACCTCAAATAAGTCTCCAAACATCGGTTTAATACTTCCGTTTGTCCATCCGTTTCGGGGTGGTAAGCGGAACTCATTTTCAGCTTTGTACCTTGCAACCGAAACAGTTCTCGCCAGAACACACTAACAAACAGGGGGTCTCGGTCACTGATTATGGACTGAGGAATACCATGTAAGCGAACCACTTCCTTGGCAAACACTTCAGCTATAGTTTTGGCAGTGTAGGGATGTTTTAGGAGGATGAAGTGGCCATATTTTGACAATCTGTCCACCACCACTAGCACAGCTTCATACCCCTTAGATTTAGGGAGACCCGTAATGAAATCCATAGCAACATCTTCCCAAACTTGATTCGGAATGGGCAGAGGCTGAAGCAAACCTGCAGGGGATGTGGCAGCATATTTCTGCCGCTGACAAGTATCGCAAGCTTGTACAAATTCCTGAACACACTTCTTCATGCCCATCCAATACAAATTACTAGCGATTCTTCTGTACGTTCGTAGAAACCCTGAATGTCCACCTATCGGAGATGAATGAAACTCCTTTAGAAGGACTGGAATGTACACCGAAGAAGCTGAAATCACCAACCTCCCCTTATACATCAAAACCCCTTGTTGCAGTGCAAACCCAGGTCGAGAGTTAGGATTCTGCTGCAAATCCTTAATAATGGCAGATAAGGTAGAGTCTTGTTGCACCTCCTGCGTTAAGTTTCGGCCCTCCATCCACTGGGGATACGAACAGATAGTCTTCAACTCTCCTTCCTCATGAACCCTCGATAATGCATCAGCTGCCTTATTTTCCGGTCCGGGTTTATAAACGACCTCAAAGTGATAACCTAAAAGCTTAGCCATCCAACATTGCTGATCCGTAGTAGTCACCCTTTGTTGCAACAAGTGGCGAAGACTTTTCTGATCCGAAAACACCACAAAAGACCTCCCTAATAAATAATGGCGCCAATGGTTCACCGCAAGCACCAAGGCCATCAATTCTTTTTCATACGCCGATTTGGAAAGATTCCCCTCCGAAAGAGCTTTACTATAGAAAGCTATGGGTCTCCTATTTTGCATCAACACTGCACCCACTCCTTTTCCCGAAGCATCACATTCAATCTCAAAGGGTTGGGCAAAATTAGGGAGAGCTAAGACCGGTGACGTGGTCAATGTCTTCTTTAAAGCCTCAAAGGACTCTTGAGCCCGTGTATTCCACTGAAATCCTTCTTTCTTCGTCAAATCCGTGAGTGGTTTAGCTATTTTACCGTAGTTCATGATGAACTTACGATAATATCCCGTCAATCCCAAAAAACCTCTAACTCCTTTAACGTTTCGAGGGACAGGCCACATTAAGACACTCTGAATCTTTGCAGGGTCAACTGCTACTCCCTCCCCAGAAATGACATGACCCAAATACTCCACGGATGATCTCCCAAAAGTGCACTTTCCCTGATTCGCCACAAATTGATTTTGCCTTAACACCTCCAATACCCTGGACAAATGTAACAAATGCATACCCCAATCAGCACTATATACCAGAATATCGTCAAAGAAAACCAGTACAAACTTCCGAAGGAAGGGTCTAAAAATGTCATTCATTGCTGCTTGGAATGTGGCCGGTGCATTCATCAGTCCGAACGGCATAACAAGAAACTCATAGTGACCATCATGCGTTCGGAAAGCAGTTTTGTGAATATCGTCCTCCATGACCCGGATTTGATGATACCCCGACTTAAGATCAATCTTAGAGAAAAAATAGGCTCCATGCAGTTCATCTAACAACTCATCTACTACTGGAATGGGGTATTTATCTGGTACGGTCACCTTGTTCAAAGCCCTATAGTCCACACACATTCTCCAGGTCGCATCCTTCTTTTTCACCAGGATGACGGGGCTAGAATAAGCACTCGAGGAGGGTCTAATAATTCCTAGCTGTAACATCTGTTGAGTCTGCTTCTCAATCTCATCTTTATGGTGATGAGGATATCTATAGGGTCGTACGCTAATCGGGCCTTGCCCCGGTTGTATGACAATGGAGTGAAAATGATCCCTTTTGGGAGGTAATCCCTGAATTTCTCGGAAAACTTCTGGAAATCTGTTCAGAATTTTATTCAAATCCTGCTGCTCTCTGCCATCCAATAACATCTGATGTCTTCCCCTACTTTCCTCACTCTCCACGGATGGAACCACACTCTGTAAACTAGCCAACAGATCATGCAAAGGTGCTGGAACCTTGTCACACCCCTTCCCTTTTTTCTGAGCTGTCTTGCTATCAGCCCTACCACACAATTCAACAATTTGACCCTCATATTGAAACTGCATTGTCATGTCCTTCCAGTCCACGATGACCTTCCCCAAAGTCTGTAGCCAAGCAATTCCCAAAATCACGTCCATCCCTCCTAGATCCAGTATATATGCCTCAACCTTCAAGTCCAGTTTTCCAAGCTGAATAGGAACCCCTATACATCTGCCTCTGGTCATCACCTTATGGCCATCACCCAACCTGATTCCCAATGTTCTTGTCGGCTCTGAAACTAGTCCCAAACCAGTCACCAATTCGGGGGATATGAAATTGTGGCTAGCTCCACTATCCACTAATACCACAATGGGAACCCCAAATATTGTCCCTTCCAACCTCATGGTTTTGGTTTCAGACGTCAAAGCTTTATGTACCCCGAAGACCCCCATGATTCGACACTCTAATGCCACATCTGCTACTTCTTCTCCTTCTTCGTCTTCCTCCATCTCCACTGCGACTATTTCCCCTTCTCCATTTAGTGTCTCATTTTCGTCCAACACCAGCAGTCGGAGCTGCCTCTCCGCGCATTGGTGTAGCTGGTGAAAACGTTCTCCACAACGAAAACAAAGGCCCTTAGCCTTGCGATCCATCAGTTCCTGGTAGGAGATATGCCGCAACCCACGGTTCTTCTCAGTCGATGGTCGCCTGTCCACCTCTACTCTCCTTCCTGGCGCTGACGAAGACGACGGAGTCAACGCCTGGGTTTGGGTTCGGTACCCAGGAGTTTCTCGGGTCCTACCCGCCCTATATTCTCCACCCCTTAGCATACGACCCGAGTACTGGGATTGACCCGGGTCCAGTCTACTCGGGTTAACCCGAGAATGGTAGTGGTTCTTAAAGCTTCCTTCTCGACGTAGCCCATATGGACGTGGCGGCGACACCCAACTCTCCTCTCCACAAACTTCCTCTTCCACAGCCCTCGCAACCTTCATCAGCTGATATCTATTGCTGGGATTGAACGTGCGCACCCTTCTCCTAATGTCCGATCTCAACCCACTCATAAAATACCCCATAAATTGTTCCTCCGGAAGTCGACCTACTTGTGACGAGATGAATTCAAAAGCTTCGATGTATTCCCCTACAGTCTCGGTTTGCCGCAGGTCTGACAGCTCTTCGTAAGGATTCTCAAACCTCCTTCCTCCGTAACGATCAACTAACGCCTTCTTAAAAGTCTCCCAACACAGGTTTGTTTCCGTCTCCCTCAAAAGATTGAACCAGTGAATGGTTGAGCCCTCCATGCTTAGGAGAGCTAGTTTGATTCTGACTTCATCCGAAGTATTGTGAACCTCGAAGTAGACTTCTGCCCTAGTGATCCATCCCACTGGATCGGACCCATCGAACATGGGTAGCTCCACCTTTCTTACTGACATTTTGTACTCATCCATGTCAGCGGAGAATTCCCCCTGTTGTCCGGACTGTTGAGGATGTTGATTAATCCGATCACCAGACGGACTCTGCCCATTCCGACCCGTATCACTCCCCTGTCCTTCTTCTGGTCGCTTCCCCATCATCTTACTCATCTCCAGAAGTAATGCCCGTTGCATTTCACCCATCGCCAAACGCATGGACGATTGAATGTCTTCCATTCCAGCCTCCAAGTTCGCCATACGAGACTCCAAAACATCTACTCTGTCAGACATCTTGGGTGACATTAATGACAACCCGATTCCACGCCTCCTGATGAATCCGGCAGGTCGGACCGATCGATAGGAAACTCTAGCTTATAACACTAGAGGTAAGTATATTATTCGATATAATCAGTGTTAAACACTGAGATTTACAGATATAGTCTCCAGACCACTATCTATACCAGAGCTAGAAAAGCTCCTCAGGGAGAATACAGCATTCTCTCTGCCCAGAATATTCCTATTTTTCTTCTGCTTACCACTCCCTCTGTTTCTCCTTCACAAAAAAACCCGACCTCTCACCCCCTCTCTCCATTCTGTTATGCCAGCTCATCCATGCTAACTAACTTCCCCCCTCTATTCTCTTTCTTTCTCTTCGAGTACACTCTCCAAACACTAGGTTTATTACCCATTCTAACCTCATCCCTCTCGGTCCTAACAATTTCCTTGTGATGCCCTCTCTTCTAGCATTATTTTACCTTTCGGTTTTGTTGTTTATTGTTTCAGGATGACATATTACCAAAGTTGATGACGTCCACTGGTTCCTATGAAGATCTTTTCAGGAAAGAGCTAGCAAAATATGATCACATCTGTGAGGAAGTTACTCAAAATATTGAGGCACAAGAACAGCTACTGTTACAAATTCAGGTTTACTTTTTATTATCCAGTGGGACCTTAGCATTCCTCTCTCTTTCTTTTTTTGCTGTGATTGGGTGAGCAGGATATTTACTATAGTTTTCTTTTGATGTCAGTATACTAAGGCTAAGCCTTAACTTGAGGATAAATACATATTTATTCTCCAATAATACCGTGTTCTTTATTTTTTTTTACTTTGAATTCAAAAGTCGACTATGTATTTCTGACAAGGATTGATGCTTTTTGTCCATCTATTTGACTGGAAATTATAATTTCCAATGGAGATGATTGGACACTTTCTGGTTTTGCAATTTGGTGTGTTGTTAATTGTGAAATCTTTATTATTACGCTGGTTGATGTGCAACTTCAAGTTTGATGTGAATGATATTCTTATTTTGTTACCTCACAATTTTATTGTTGAAAAGAATTTATACTTCTAGTTCTTGCTGGTGTTGAAATTAGAGACGGCTTTTGTTCACAGGCTCAAAATGAGGAGTTTTCAGCAGTCTTTAATCTAGAAGATTATAAAGGTATATATTGCTTTCCAATCATTTTCATACTATTTGTTTGATTCTTTTGCCTAAGAAAACCTTAATACCTATAACAGAAGTTCTATTGCCGCTATGCTACTTTCTTATATGAGGCAAAAGAGCTTAGGGTTTGTAAAGGAATTGAAAGAGGGCAATTTAGTCAACTATAATCTTTAATTTAGTGGGATAAAGAGTGATAGTTGAGGTAACAACAACGAGGGCTGAAATTTAATTTATGCTAGGTTTCCTTACTAGGTAAGAAGTTAAATATATTATTCTAGTTGTTTAGGACTTAAACTTATTTAAGAGTAAAAAATTCTTATTTAAGTAAGATTTAGTTCTATTTTGGATATTTTTGTTAGGAATCCTGTTACTATTAGAACAAGGGTACCAAAATCTTATGTGGGTGTGTATAAGTGTGTGTGTGTTCACGCACAATCTCGTGCGAGTGAGCTGATGCTCCAACATTGAGGTGAGGTCTAAAAAGATCTTTCAAGAAAAAAAAAAAGAATGTTGTTTTAAAGTCTTTACGAGTACTCTTAAGAGCTTGATTCAAAGCTTTTGTTGTGTACTCAACCCTTTAGTAAGATATCTTGATTTTTCTTCCCTATAAACTTGAGTTTTCAATTAGAAGGTTGGATTTTTTTGAAAAGCGATTCTTACACTCTAAAAGTGATCCCTAATTTCCTCCAGCAATTCTAGCTTGAATTTTCAGCAACCACAAAAATTCTAGCCATATCAGACTAAAATTTCAGCTATTCCAAACTTAAAATTTCAACAACTTAAAGCTGAAATCCCAAACCTAAACTCAAATTTCAACAGCCAGATTTATAAGTTCTGTGGGTTCTAACTGCTAGTATGATATCTCTTCTACTCATCCTACATCATTGTCTGCTATGCATATGGAGTATATAGGCATCATAAAGCCTTCTTCCTTTCATAAGCATTACTTGATAAATTTCATATATAAATCTGGAAGTCAGATAAATAATGGAGTGGCTGTGCCATAAGTGTTTCTACAGTCTCATACTGGCAATATATAGCTGCTCGTGCTTAGTTGGAATGAAAATTTGAGAGTTTTTCATACTGATCAAACTTGTAGAGGGAAGCAAATTAGGTGGAAAAATATGAGGATAGCTGGAATCAAAACAAAAAACAAGAAGCAGGAATAAAATTTGGGCAACAGGATTGATTATTTGTAATTAAACCATCAGTATGGTTGAAAGATTAGCTTACAAATACGAAGAAGCGATTTATTTTCTGGTGAAAATTATCATAGCTTGACACAAATTTTTGTTTCTTTTGTTAAAGCATGTCATGTCAACCTGTGAAGGTTCGTAGCCTCTTGGTTAGATTAACCTTTGATCATCTATTTCATATTTAAATGTCATTCCTAGTTCTTCTCCAGCCTAGTCGTTAAGGTGTAATGTCCATTTATTGTTGATTAGCCTTTTCATGTGTTTTTGAATTCCATACTTTCAATGGATATAAAATGCTCTTTGATCAACATGTATTAATTTTGTATCTCAGCATCTCGAGAGAAGTGTTATAAGCAGATACAAGCTGCCATAGCTAAGTATCGAGAAATTAAGGAGAACATAAATGAGGGTTTGAAATTTTATGTTACCCTTCAGGTAATTATTTTTTCTTTGTTGTTTTTAATTATTCTTTCTATGTCATGAATTCCTTTACCTCAGCTGCAGTAAACCTTTCAACCCTGCTTGGCTGTCATTCTAGTGCTTTTCAATATCACCGTTGTTAGGAATTTCCTATAAGGTTTACAATTTTGATGCATCACAGTCGCTTAATATTCACTGGCTCTTTAAATCACATCTCCCATGTCATTGTCATTAAAAATTTTGATCTTTTATATCTTGGTCTTATAACAGGACGCAATAACCAACATAAGGCAGCAGTGTAGCGATTTTGTGATGACCAGGAACATTCAGTGCCGAGACATGATTGAAGATGTACAAAGACAAGTGGCGGGATTAAATTTCCAGGACCGCAAGAGCACAGGTACAGGTTCATACAACTATGCTTCAGTGCAACAGCCCCATCAAACTCAGAGATCAAACCCTCAGCCTCCACCAGATAATCAACATGTTGGTCGCCCTCAAGCACCTTTCTATCAGTCTGCTGAGCAGTCAACAATGCCTGGATATACTCATCCCCCACCCCATTATTCCCAGCAGCCACCACCTTACCATGCTTCCCCTGCTACTGGCGCTCCTTACCAACATCCACAGGCCCCACAACAGCCACCAACAAGCCAGGAGTATGGCCAGCCTGCCTACCCAGGGTGGCGAGGCCCATATTACAATGCCCATGGACAGCAACCTGCATCTTTTCTGCGGCCTCCTTACACCGTTCCATCTCCATATCCGCCTCCTAACCAAAGTGGCTACTACAAGCAATAATATTCCCTTCTCATTCTCTCCTCCGCTACGCAGCATGGTCAATGCTGGTTGGAACATTTACATCTTGTATTTGGTTGAACAATGTCTGTTTATAGGCTGTTTTCTGTATCGGAGTCGCATAATTCTTGCACAAACTTTGACAATATGTATAGCTTTGTTAACTTGGGACATGTCAGGTTGATATAATAATATGTACTTTTGTGTTCTCAGCTATTCACATAGATTTTTGATTCATTATTACATGCGAATTGAAATCGTCATTTCCTTAGGTAAATTTCTTTTTGCAAGTTTGTTGAAATTGCATTTCACTTGGTTAACCTGAGGCTGAAAAGTTAAAATAAGCTCTTAATGCTCATTTTCAAATATAATAACAGTTTTAGATAAGTTAATTAACCTGTAATGCTATTGATACACTCTCAGAAAAAATATGATGTGAGCTTGGAATATTTAGAACCCTACTCGTTTTGATTAGGTTTGGAGTTTAGAGATTCATTTGTCGGACAATCATTTTGAAGTTTGGTTACGAGAATCACATTTGACGAATAACATCAATTACAGTTTTCTTTACGTAATATTATTTTCACCAACTTGAGTATTGGTGCCTTTGTTAGGAGCACTTTGACACTAGTTACTATTTGTAAGCGTGGAAAATTGAGAATATCAATCTACATTTCTTTTTTTGAAAAAAACAGGCTGTAGATGCATGCAAGAGAGCAAACTCACCCCACAATTAAGCTTGGCAGTGGTCTGGGTTTGAACTAGTTTGATTTGGGCTCGGGCTAGGCCTGAAGCTTGATTAGACATCAGGATTTAAGCTTGAAACTTAATGAGTTTGATTTTTTTAAAAAATATTTTTAAAAAAATTTTTATTTTTTATTTTTAAAATATATAAATAAAATTTTGAAATGAATAAATTGATAATAAATTCATTTTTAGGGGGAATTAAAAACAATTATAAATTAGAAACGTAACACAATTGCTTGACGAAAACGAGTTTTTTAATGAATTTAAATATTAAATATATATATAAATGATAAATTGAATAAGTTAGAAACTAAATTAAATAAAAGAAGTGAACTAAAAATGTTATATTATGTATGAGAAATGCAACATTCATTTAATTAGCACAATTGCTTAATAAAAAAAGTTTTCTAATGAATTTATATATTAAACGTAAATAAAATGATAAAATAGATAAGTTGAAATTAAATTCATTTTTAAAAGAAGTGAACAAAAAATATTATATTATCAAAACAAAAGAGTAGCTCGGCTAATATTATCCAAAAAATTTTAATGGTACAATTTACAAAAATTCAAAATGAAATTGTCAATTAATATTGTAGTCTTGGAGTGTGGAGACTGGAGAGTAGATATTGAAAATGAGAATCTGCGAAAAAGGAAAAAAAACACCCACACACACAAACACACACATAAATAATTATATTTTTGATTCCAAAAAAGTAATGTAATCAATAAAAAATGAGTAATTCCAAAAGCAAGGATTAAAGATATCAAACTTGTAGTATAGGAAAAGAGATTGCTAATCATTATAATGAGGATCGTCGATATTTTACACAACTTCATCCACATGCAGAAACATTATTATGTAAATAATACCTAGTACTATAATAATGGCGTTAAATTAATGTTAAGCACATGATAATGATTAATAAACAATTAAATATACCTTCATCATTGAATATATTATCGAAATATTTTTGTTGGATCCCGTTTCCGGAACCCAACTATCCGAAACACTCAAACATAAACATGGTTCCTTACAAACTCAAACCGGAAAACGAACGGAAAACAAAGAACGTAGCGAAGGTACGAATTTCTTATCGAATTCGAAACGGATAATCATATACGAAAACAAA
>JANITX010000210.1:18555368-18566249 GCA_027564395.1 Erythroxylum ulei | reverse complement strand
TCTTGAGAAAAGTTTTACATATATCTTTGAAATATAAGAGAATGTAACTATCACTAATCACTTGCTTGAAAAGTGTCAAACAATTATCAGAATTGTTTAGTTTCCATAATGACTATTTTTAAATATGTTAATCATATTTAAAATGCATATGTGAACATAAAGGTATATTAGTAATAAGTCCATGTTTGGTTTGTTGTTACATAGTTAAACAATATTTATTTGGGCTATTTAACTACTTTTAATTTTAATCATCTTATATATTGTGGAAAAAATATGGGAGCAAATAAAATATAAGTAGCTTTTATTACTTCCAAACCTGTTATATACTTGACGTAGGAAGAGTGTCAAGATATTGTTAGTAGATTCAAGAATACTATTTATTATTATTTCCATAATTTAACATAAGTTGATAGGAAATACTCTTAATTTTGCCAAGAGAAGGCATTATATTCAATAGTAAAATGAGATTAATATTTTTGTTGTTATCATTATATGGAGTAAATAATATAAATATCGTGATCTTTATTAATTTTTTAGATTCCCTATATTGATTGACAATATTATAATGATAAGACGAGGCTATGGATATCAAATACTAAGCTTAATATTGGTCAACATTTTTGTGAATCTAATAATATAAATGTGAGTATTGCCCCTATTATTTTATCAATATTAATTCAAATATGAGTATTTCAATTATATCTTTGATGATGTTAATGTTATACAACTAATTAATGATCATTCAAACTGTAGGTGTCTTTTAAGTGTGTAGTCTTAATCAAAGAGTTGAAGTTTTGTTGTTGTAAAAGATTTTGACATACATCTTTTGTACGTTAAGGTAAGACTCTTATCTGCAAGATTCATTATGCGTAAGAAGCGAGTTTATATATTAATTCACAATCATTTCAAAATAAATTTAATATAAATGTGATATTTGTGTTTTTATTTTTATTTTTATTTTATAGGTTCTATATAAGTATATGTCTTAGGCATTCGATGCATCTTAACAAAAATCATTCTTGAAATAACTACTCTTTTTACTTTATATTCATATCTTTAGACACTCCTAGTTATGCGTTTTGGGAACGTTAAATGTATTTATATATATCCATATTCCAAAGTAGTAGTATTTCATTAAGCTCTAACTTTGTATTTCTTTATTCATATTCTGATGGTTTATGACTTGTTCAAACACAATTGTGTGATATAAGAAGGTTATAAAAGGTGCTTAAAATTCATGAAGTTACATTGTAAAATAAATTTAAAAAAAGTTCAAAGAAAAATATGCATAAATAGGTCCTTTTTCATTAGCTATTATCTTTAGTAAAAGTCAACATATTAATGCCAATGAAACATTAAGAAAAGAAATTAATTAAATATTGAAATATAATTGTGCTAGAAAAGTTTATGAAGCATTCATATACCTTTTTTCATTAGGAACTACTATTAAAAAAAGTTCAAATAAAAATATGCATAAATATGACCTTTTCTATTAGGGACTCTTGTGAATTAGAAAAAAACTTCAGAAGAATGTCTTTTATCTACATTTCTCACTAGAGTTCAACATGAAAGACCTCAAGCACAAATATACCAATCTAATATATTCGTTGGCCAAATATAAAGCGGTTAAAGGAATATTCCATATCGACAACACAATCTCTTCACATAATGTTCAAATCCTCAATTTCCAACTCACAATATAATGTTCATATCATCAATTTCTAAAGCACAACATAATGTTCAGATTCTCAACTAAATCATAATATAAAGTTTAAATTCTCATCCAAATTATAACAAACTATTCAAATTATCGAAAAAAAATTAAAACATTATGTTCAAATCATCAATTTCTAAAGCACAATTTAATGTTTAAATTCTCAACAAAATAAGAACATCAAGTTCAAATCTTCATCCAAATCGTAACATAATATTTAAATTATTAATGAAATCATAATATAATATTTATATCCTCAACCATATCACAACACAATGCTCAAACACGATTCATTTTATTGTTGTTTCATAATCATCAACTTGATATTTTCTTAGATTTGATTTTTTTTTGCCCTTATTTTAAACCTCCTCTTGTTTTTAGTTGTTATTTGTGTATATGTATTAGCCGTTGCACTTTGAGAAGCTTAAGTTGGTTCGAATATTTGGAATTGACTTCCATATATCTATTAAACATCATAAACTAAAAGTATACTATCATCACTTAGGAATAAATAATAAATAATAAATAACTAGCCAAAAAATTGTAAATAGGTAAAAAACTGTAAAGTAAGTGTTACCACTAATTGTTTCAAATATTACTCCATGCCTTTGAGTAGCTTGTATACATATAGATATTTATGATTTTTTAAAAACTGAGTAAAAAGAAGAAATAAAAGTGAATGGTCACTCATCACCCGCTTTTCCCTTATTAAGATAGACATTATAGTGTTTGATCTTGTAGATACTGATTATCTAGCTCATCTTCTTGTACCATTATCAATGTTGGATATAAGTACTTGATTTTTTTGAGGGTCCTTATTTTCACTACATTATATAGGTACAATTTATAATGAATAATAAGACATTTAAAGAATATTTGAAATCAAACACAGTTATAAATAACTATATAATTTCCTTAACAATTCCAGGTTATCTAGAAGGTTGGTCCTTATTTTTATATCCTTTTTTGTTGTGACCAAATTCAAATCAATAGGATATCTCATTAATACTCCTACTTTGCTTAATTTGTTTAGATTAGATAGTCCTTCATCTTTATTCTTCTTTTAGCCTTTTGGGCCTTCTAGGCTTCTCTTTGATCAAAGTATGTAATATGGGTTATAGGTTTTCAATATATGGTCAAATTTTGGACCATTAATGGTTCTATAACATACTAATAACTCTTTAGATAAAATTTATTCTTGTAGTATCAACTCAAATAACCATTAATATCCCCCCTTTGATATAATATACAACAAAATAGGTGCTTATATAAGATCCCTATTAAATCCTAAATTCTACATTGACATGTTCTTGTTTGTAAATCAACAATGAACTTATCTACAAAATGTATTCCTTCAAACTTCAAACTTTCGTTTTTCTAGGTGATATAGTGCCTTGATTCCCATTATTTAGTTTTTATCTTCTTCCTCACCCTTAGAAATATATGATTGGTGGATTTGAACATCATATCCCTTTTTTTAATAAATTTGAGTCATTAAAGTAACTTGAATATCATCTGGCATATTGGCCAAGCTTTTTGATCGGGCTTCATAGATGAATCCATTAAATGTCTCTGATATATTTTTATGAAAATTTTCACACTTTGGTCTTGTTCTCACAAATGCTTTCACAAAAGTTTTAGGATTCCTCACCTTGAAGTTATCTTAATCCTTCTTATATATATTCTTCAACTGCTCTATTATCTCATCAAATTCCACTTCTATTGTGCAATTAATCACTTGCTAAAATAAACTCTTGTATATGTAACCTTTATGCAATTTATACCAATTTGCATAGAAATGTTAGACATATTTTATATGCTTAGCTTTTGGGAAGAGATTCTTCAAGCCATTTACAAAACCCTAAACAAAGAAAAAATGTAAAAAATGCACAATAACAAAATAATGTAAGTTTAGTAATTCAAAACACATATACAAATATTTAAATGTTCACCTTTTGTTAATTGCCTAATCCCTACTTATGTTTAGATCTACACCAAGAATATTTGACGACTAATGCTAAATTGGTAATTCACTCCATCAACCATAGCCTAATATATAAGGTACATTTGATTTTTTTATCACGCTCAACTGTAGCTAATAAAGCACCTCTAAAAAATTTCATTAGAAAACATTCATCTGGCCATATTATTTTCCTATAATCACTAAGTAAATTATAATTCAACAACAACACCTAGTAGAAATCTCGCTGAGATGCAAGGTCTGAAAAGGTCCAGTAGTACGCAGTCTTACCTCTAACTAGTAAAGAGGTTGTTTCCAAACAAGTAAACCATACTTCAATGTATTATCCCACATAAAACATCTTAAATATTGGTTATCTAGACTTTTTATCAAGTTCAATTTGGATAATGAATTGGCCTTCTTTGTCATTTCGTCTTAATTAGTGTTTATAAGACCATAATTTTGCATAATACTTTTCATATATCCTTATAGCATCATAATACTTTCCATATATCCTATAACATTGAGATTTGATTACAAATACATACTTTCTTTAAGGATCATCTATCATCTCACTAGTTGGCTAGTTCAGATTCCTCCTAAACTTGTCTAGGAATTCATCTACTATCCACTTTTTATTACTTTGCTTTTTTTTTTGCACTTTCTTACAACTATACTTATTTTGTAATATCTTAATTATAAAGGTTTTCTCATTTCCAATCCAACTAGCATAAAACTTAGAGGGACATTGTGTCTCACAAATAGCTTCCATTCTCACCCCCAATTTTACTATTGAAATATCACATTCATTTGTAAGTGTATATTGCTTTCCTAAACTAAATCTCGTCCTTATACTTCATACCTATTTCACGCTAAAAATATTTCATGCCCACTTTTGGACTAAAAACAGTGAATTTTTTCCTTTTGACAAATGTCTCACATCCATCGTCATTACTAGAAATTGGTGATTAAACCTCAACAGCACTATCCTCATATTCATTACACCAGGTATATGAACTCCTTGCTTCTTTTTGTGAATTTTTTGAATAAGTTCACTCTTCATCACTACATTTTTCATTGTTTCTAACCTCACCTTTAACATCGTCACATTTATACCTGTTACATACCATCTTCCTATATTTCTTCTCATTTTCTCTAGTAGGAACATTTTCTTCATCATTAGTTGCATAAATTTTGTTATCGCATATATCAGTTTCAAATTCGCTCATCTCTATAACAACAAAAACCACCTGAACTTGGAATAACCTCTCTTCATTGCTAATATCATAATCAATTTCTTCACTATTAGCTACAAGATTAGCATAACTATACTTATAATAGATTTCAATATTGTAGTTGTTCAGTTCTTACATGCGATAGAGCATTGACAACATATGCTTATCTTGGTGTAACCTAACTCTTTCAAACATCTCTTTGACTCCTCTAGAATTTTGTAAAACATAGAAACAACTTTATGTCCATTCAAGCTTCATGCCCTTTATGCTGCAAATAAGGGGAGGGTCACCAAACAACATATCCTCATATCAAGCATTATGTCAGAGATGGGAAAAATACCAAATTCTGATTTGATAATTAGTATTCATTAGGGCCTTGATGTAACACTCAATGTTTTCGAGTTTTAAAGTGATAAGTGTGAATTGCACCATGTTTAAGGGCTTAGTTTCATATGTATTTAAGTGTTAACTTAATCGTTTAGTATGTGTTTAGGTAAAAATTATGTTAGTTGGTTAATTAATTGTCTTTAAATGTTTTTATGGGTTAGTCAAGTCTTTGAGCTTAATTATTATGCCTTTGAGGTACCTTGTTGTGTTTGTTAGTGTTTCAAGGTCAACATCGAAGAATGAAGAAGTTTCGGACACATTTGGGCCGAAACAATGACCCACGATCGTGGCACAACAAGCCATGATCGTGACAGAAGCACTAGAGTTAGCCCACGATCGTGGACCATATGCCACAATCGTGATAGAAGGTTCAGATGTGGCCCATGATCGTGGCCTGTATCAGGCCAACACATAGACACTTAAACATATTTCATTGAATTGTTGTCTTGACATCTCTCTTTGAACTATTGGTAGTAGATTAACAACAAGCTCTATTAATTCTGATTTTTCCTTAGGTCATAGTTAATTAAGAAGAGCTCATTAATTAACCATAGCTAACGGATAACCTAGGAGATGCTCTCTAATTTTAATCAGACAATAGTCGTACGAATGAGAAAAATAGACTAATTTAAGCAATAATCACACAATCTCGGACTATTTAACCTAGGTTACATTATCCCAAAGATTTAATATCATTAGTTGCCACATACAACTTCAAACTTGACTATTACGTATCACATTCAAATTCTATCAATGGGTTTTAATAAAAAATGATTCAATAGATTATGAAAATCATTCTCATAGAATGCCCAATCAATACATACAAGATAATGTAATCAATCTGAAAATAGATTAAGAATAACAAACATAATGAAAAATATGCTTAATCGGGTTTGTCGACGTTGATGTCACCTCCGAACCGGCGTCGGAATGTCTAGCTCTTAATCTTCTCCATAGGTCTCCAAGAAGAATGGTTGTTGTCCACTCTCTCCATCTTGGAAACTAAGGAAGACTTGATGATGCAGCTGCTATCTGGTTGCTCACTTCTTTCCAACCGAAACCACCTAGATGATTTTATGATAAAAGCTAGCTCAAGTGTTGTTTCAGTTATATATTGTTTAGCTCCTTATCCAACTGACACAATATAGATCATTTGCTACTATCCAGTTCTATCTTCCCCCCTTAGCGTTGTCGTCACCTCCGCATTTCTCTTATATTAAAAGCTAGGTTCAAATAAAGAATGGGATAGGCGGCCTAAAAACCAAAGAGAACTTGTGATGAATTGGTCTACTCTCTCTCTGTTCTACCCATTTCCAGCCCACTTTTTCCGTCACCCATCCATGTCTTCTTTATATCTTAAATGCTAGGATAAAATTGGAATGGACAAGTGGCATGAAACTTTACAGACCTTGCATACATTTCCCTTCTTCATTATTTCTCATTCATGTCATGACTGTAACATTTTTATTAATATAGTTTGATCTCATGGTTGTTGTTGATAATTTTTCTCCTAAAATTCCAGTTGTCGCACAATTTCTTTATAACAAAAACTGGGTTAAATGAATTGGGACAACCATGAGACAATGCTCACTCTCCATTTTTATGATCTATCTTGTCTCTTTTTCTTATAATCTTCTTCTTCTTCTTGCTTTATGAAGACAAGTGAGTTTAAATTTTTGAGAAACGACTCAAATATAGTGTTTTTGACTCATTTTAGCTCCTTAGCTTTCAAATTGTACCTAAAATCATATATGAACTAAAATGAGTATTTTAACCATTTTCATATCATTAAACACTAAGTGTTATCAAATAAATATACGATCAATTAAGCATATATTAATTTCTCCCACACTTAGCTTTTAACCATCCTTGGGCAAAACATCAAAATTAAGATCACAGACCCAAAACATTCATTTATTTTCCAAGAATAAATAATCATAAGCAAAGATAAATGACTTTCAAAAACTATAGCAAGAACTTAACATTCAAAACTTCTCCTTATGATTAATCAACATTCAACACCTTTAGAAACTGAGCAATCTAAAGGTAGACATGGAAAATGTGTTTAAACAAGATATATCTATAGGTACACTCAATACCATTCATGATCATGACATTCTATAAATTTGCATATCATTTCATTTCTCCACCACTAAAAGTCACATGTAAAATCATGAATCAAAGGACTTTTTAAGGTTGTAAGGTAGGCTAGGGTAAGGTGAGATGTATTTAGCTCAAGTAGCATGAAAGTCCTCAAAGCTAGTGAAATAAGAAAAACACTAAATATACCATCAAGTGTAAAAACCAACATTCACTCACAATTATGTATATCAACTATGATGAATGCAAAAACTATGTTTCCTAGCTCAAACTCAAGCTCTCTCACCACAAACCATAAGAAACACAAATCACTCACAAAGTTGATCATAAATAAAACTTTGTAATTATAGGGAGTGACCATTGAAAGCAACATCTACCTCATATCTAATATACTCAAGTAACCCATCCAATACAACTTTAGGAGGAATGACTAATCATATATAACTTTGCAACACATATGCAATTCCTCCTTGATAATTTTATTTAAACATATTTTTCTTTTCTTTTTCTTTTTATTTTTTTATACATTGAAAGAAGCTACATTAACATTGGAATTTCAATGATTAGACATAAGACATAAATTGGCATCACAACAATTATAACCATCCCATACACAAATGCATAACCCTACACTTAGAATTTTGTACATCTACAAACTCAACAATCAACAAATGCTTCACTAGATTTAAGGCTTTGGTGAGATTTTTGGTTAGGTTGAAAGCATGTAATGTGGTTAGCACAAAAAGGAAAGGTAAATAAAGCTCAAGTGGGTTTAATAAAGGAAGATTCATATAAATGGGTAGGTTATTTGGCTAACGTAGCTTGTACAAACAAAGAATTCCTACTTATTTCCATGTTAATGCATGCGATAAAAATGTGGTCTTAAATAGAAAATCAAAGGCAAATCAGGATGTATGTGTCATGAAGGTTACTCACAAACAAAAAGACGATGAGACTGATATAGAAGTGTTAGTCTAATAAGGCTCAAAATCTCACTAGTTTTTGTCTACCACTAGTTACTACTCTTCTAAAGATAATGCATATCGACCAATCATAAAAGTAAAAGTACATGCTAAAGTTGCTATGAAATTCTTTAATCAATTCATTCTCTAATCATGACTATATAGTCCTAGAAGCAATAATAGAAAACGAGAAATTGTTGTTTGTTTTTTTGTTCTCTCCCCATTTTGATGAAAACTTGCAAACACATAAAAACAAACATGCATATAAGAAAGAAATGCGGAAATGTAAGGAAAAGAAATAAACTTCCCTTGGATTACCTCCCAAGTAGTGTCATTGTTTAGTGCCGATGACTTGACTCCTTGTTTTCCTTATCACGTGACAAAATTGTGATCTTTGAGTGTCACATGTGCTTCCTACACTTGAGGTTCTTTAGGATAGGGCCTCATTTGATGATCATTCACATACATTGGTTTCCCTATCGTCAAACTTCCGATCTATACTGAGTCTATGCACTCTGGAAAGATCTTGAATTTCGCTTCACTTTTTTTTCTTCGTTCCATTTCTCTAACCTACTAGGTAAAATAAAAGAGTCATTCTTAACAACAAATTGGAACTCAGCATTTACCTCAGAGCTAAAAGATATGGCTTTTTATCCTTCGAGCTCCTTCTCTACTTCTTCGACACAAACAATTCCTTGAGTAGTCCACTCTCCTCTTTATTTTGTAAGGTCTTCGCACTAACATCCATTGGGTGTACCTTGAGTTGATATGGCTGCACCTCTTCGCTTATGGTTCCAAGTGATTGATATCTCCCTATCTAGAGAGTGCATCTTCCTAGAATAGTTTCAAATTCTGCTGAAATTGCAAAATGTTAGCAGCAACAACGTTAACTAATTCTTCCAAAGATGTACCTGAGTTTTATTGCCTCTCCAAATTTTGGAAACTAGACCAGAATTACCTTTCGTCCTGTTAGAATTGTAGAGTATTAACAATAATAGCACTAACCAATTATTTTAAAGATAGACTTAAGTCGTAACAGGAGGCTTTTGGTCTATACGAAAATTGATACGCGTCAAGCAAACTATCAAGGAAGTAATTTTTTTGATTATCCTATCCATAACTAAAGTTAGTATGATCACTCCAAACTTGGTTATAAGATTAGAAATATGAGTTATAAAAAAAAATAATTTCGTTCATAATTTTTTTTTACACACAAACACTAAACAAAATTTCAAAAGATCATGAAATAACTGAAAAGAAGCTAATTATAAACAAATATGTACAAAACACTAATTAAAATCAAGAACATAACTAAAACATTGCACTCCCCAGCAACGATACCAAAATTGGTAGCACGTCATAACAACACATAAAATAAACTAGACATACTACTATAACAATGGTGAGTCTAGGTTGATCCCACAAAGAGTGTATGTAAAATTTTTGAAATGAAATTAAATGGCATTTAGGTTATGGGGGGTTGGTTTATCGAACAAGAGAATAAAATGAGACTAAACTAGTAACGACAAATTAAAGAAAACATGCAAAATGTTGAAAAATAATGAATACTTTAGGGGCCCAGTTCTTTAGTTCAATCTCATCCTATGCCCAATTAAACATATTTCATTGAATTGTTGTCTTCACATCTCTCTTTGAACTATTGGTCATATATTAACAACAAGTTCTGTTAATTCCAATTTTTCCTTAAGTCATAGGTAATTAAGAAGAGCTCATTAATTAACCTTACTATTGGATAACCAAGGAGACACTTTCTAATTTTAATCGGGCAGCGCCTTACGAATGAGAAAAATAGACCAATCTAAGCAATATTCACACAAGCTTGGACTATTTAACCTAAGTTATGTTATCTCTAACGATTTATACTGTTAGTTGCCACATAAGACTTCAAACACGACTATTATGTATCACATTCAAATTCTAGCAATGGGTTTTCATAAAAAACGATTCAATAGAGCATCAAAATCATTCTCATACAATACCCAATCAATACATCCAAGATAACGTAATCAATCCGAAAGGAGAGTAAGAATAACAAACATAATGAAAAATATGCTTAATCGGGTTCATCGGTGTCGATGTCACCTCCGAACCGGCGTAAGGACATCTAGCCCTTCATCTTCTCCATAGGTCTCCAAGAAGAATGGTTGTTGTCAACTCTCTTCATCTTGGAAACTAAGGAAGACTTGATGATGCAGCTACTATCTTGTTGCTTACTTCTTTTCAATTGAAACCACCTAGATGATTTAATGATAAAAGATAGCTCAAGTGCTGTCTCGTTTATATATTGGTCAGCCCCTCAGCCAACTGACACAACATAGATCATTTGCTGCTGTCCAATCCTATCACCTTGTCATCTTCACTCTTCTCTTATATTAAATGTAACATCCCGTTTCCGTTGAACGGGTGCGAGCTTAATTAGCAAAATTTGGGATAGCCCGCTTATGCTCACGCAGTTCCCTGAGTACTGAACTGACTGATTGGGCAACTGCACTGAGAAAAACA
>JANITX010000210.1:18346254-18362619 GCA_027564395.1 Erythroxylum ulei | reverse complement strand
TTATGAACGTGGGCTCAGATTGTTTACTGTCTATTCCGCGCACATGAGTGTAATGAAAAAGAAAATTTTATACTGAGATTCGACTGACTGATGTAGCACGCCACCCTCGCGGGGCACGGACTCGGATATCACCAACAATGTCAGGTTCGGGTCACGCGGGAGTGAGGTGTTACAATATATCCCTTCCTCTTGATTTTCAAAAATATAGGTAGATTCTTATATGTCTCCTTATCAAGTCCTTATATGAATTAAAACATGCCTCTCACTAATGGTTTTCTAAATTCTCTACACCTATTCAAAATGTTGGATTTATTAAGTATAAAGCAAATTATTCATTGTTTTACATCTAAAATTGGTAAGTCATTTTCAACATATATGTAAAAATGGTAAGTCATTTATAACTTCATTTTATTCATGACAAAGTTAAGATGGTTCAGTTATAATTGAGTATATCCTTTAGCTAAAGAACTTATCGATTTGTTAACTAAACCATTAGGGAAAAAAACCTTTTTATAATGAAAAGCAAGTTAAGAGTTCTTGATATTCACTTTCCAACCTGAGGGGGATATTAGTAAAGTCAACCATATTCCAAGATTCATGGATTAATTATTGTAATTGTCCATATTTGAATAGTTGAATTATATAAGTAGAATAGCTTAATTATAGACATTTTCGCTTATATATATTTGTGTTTTTGTATTTACTGAATTGTCAATGACAAATATTTTTTGCTGTATTTTTATTTTCATTAAAACATAATGATTTTGTATAGGAACTAAGAATAATTCTAATTAACTTCTTCTTTTTTAATAAAAACCCTATTACTCTTATTTTTTAAAAAACAGAGATAAATTATAGGTTATATCTCTTATAAAAAACATGAACAGGCCTCGCACCATCATTATGCAATTGCATTTAAAATGATGTTATGTACTATGATTAAATATTATTATTGTGCAATTGAAACCATACCTAAACATTGGTGGAGCAAAGCATAAGGTTTGCACCTTTTCTATAAAAGGAGATTATCCAATTAAGTCTTAAAAAGGCCCCCATTACTAATTGAGATGTTCATATGGTAATGTGATACTCATTTATAATATTAAATTAGGATATATTTTTGAATTAAATATATATGGAAGTTTAGGAGTATGTTAACTTGGAGATCAAATAAAAGGATTTTTATAATGTTGAAATTATTTTTTAACTTTATCAAACATTAAGGACTAAGTTATATTTTCATAAAAATCTTTGGATCGAAAATAATCCTTTTACCATCAATATTATTAACTCTTTAAAGGCCCATTTATCTATTATTCTTTGGGCTTAGCTTTCTTCTTATTTTATGTCTAGCCTTGACTAAGTGATTAGCAAATATCAATATGGATTAATTATTATCAAGCAAACTTTTTTTTTGAAAAATTTCAATCAAAATTTTAATTTTTAAAATGAGTTCTAAATTCTTTTAAAATGTAATTTGTTAACTAATGATATGTAAACTAAATAAAAAATTAAATATCAAAATCTTTTTTGCCATACCATCAGTTGAAAAGATAATTTTTTCACTAATAAATTATATTTAAAAATTAACTAAAGATCAAAAGTTTCAATACTAATATATAAGTATTTAATATTTAATATTAAACCAATATTCATCTTTTTGGTTGAATTGTAATAATGAAACTATTTCATATTAATCTTTGGATGGGAATATCTGTCCATAAGGACTCCAAATTGTTACATCAATAGCTCTTCCAATAAAGTCTTCTATTGTATATTACCACATATGTTCTTTTATCTTTTTACAAAAAAATCAATGGTAGATGCTTTATCTTATTTTCTAGCATATAGATGAAAATCCAACTCACTGTTGGTTTATACCCTACAGCTAATCGGTTGGCTGCAGTTTAGTGACAAAAATAATTTAAGGCATTCTTTATCATATGTATATTTAGATGTATATAACAAAGTTCATGAGATAAATATACGTTACAAATGAAAGTATGATGGTATCATAATTAAGAGATTTATACTGTAGTTGTGTATCCTAAATTATTCTTAGTGATTATTCTATTAATATTAGATATTAATAGAGTGTAAAAATACTATCAGATGTTATATTTCTTCCTTATAAAGAGAGTAGTCCATCTTATAGACTAAATTATGTAGATAATTAATTAAATGTACGGATACTTAGTAGAGAACAAGTTCACTGAACTGACCACATATGGAAAATCCATTTAAAACATTACTTGTTATGTTTATAAAAATTCTCATTGTGATGTTTATATAAGTGATCATTTGACTTGAGATTTTCAAAGTTATTTCATATAGAGATTTTTATTTTTCGATACTACTTATGATCTATTTTAGTCAAGGATAACTTAGTAGGTAGTTATTGGATATATCATGAACTATATGAAAGTGATTTAGTGATCAATACATGATTCATCACCCTAAAGTGATTAAGGAAAATGTTCCATTGATCTTGATTATTATTGATTCAAGTAATCCTTGACTAAGGTGAAATGACACTTTGAAAATAGTTTCAATGTCATTAATTAAATAATTAAATCAATTACTAACGGTAGAGAACTAACATGATTAGAATCAAATAAAGTACTCCCTCCTATTCAAAATAAAAGTCGTTTTAGAGGAATTTTAATTATTCAAAATAAGTGTCATTCGTGACTTTTCATGCATGTTTATAATTTTATTTCCAAAATTACCCTTTAATTTCTCTCATATCTTAATTACACAGATTATACAAATTATATTTTCAAGGCACTTTAACATGTAATTAATAAGGATATATCAAACATTTCATTAACTTTTTTAATAAGTGTGCATCCTTCTAAAACGAATTTTATTTTAAATAGGAGAGAGTAAATATTAATTCCATGCTCTATATTTAATTGATACATTATATGATGAAAAAATTGAACTATACAAAAAATCATGCACAAAAAGGTTAGTTAAAACTACTTTAACATTTCTAAATATTCAAATGATTATGATGTGTTACTAGATATCAATCTTAATCATTGGATATAAATTGTTTATAAAAAGAATTAAAGATAAATTAAATGAATTAAGTTATCCAATCTTAGATATGATTTATGATTATAATTTAAATCCATTGTCAATATATTTGGGAACTTAATGGACCACATACAAAGAACAGGTTGAAAAGAGAAAAAGTCTTTTAATCAAATTAGACTTGATTATAAAGTTTAAAAAATTTATAATTAAATATGAGATATTTAATATGTAAGGATCAATATGAGATAATTAATATATACGGATCAATATGAGATATTAGATCTTATTTGAGCATAATTAATATTTAATTAGAATTAATTATAATTCTAATTACAGTTTAACTAAAATTAGAATTTAATTTTAATTAAATTACTAAAATACTCAAAACATATTAGATAGTACTTTTTAAATAACCATCTCTACAACATTTATTGAGTTCTCTTAACAAGTTCTACGAATACCGCCTTCTGTTTGGAAAATTAGTCACCAAAATCTGGCATAGGTCAAAAGTTGGGATGACTTTCCCTCCAAGTTCTAGAAATTTCAAGCTTACTATAACTTGTCAGTAAAGACAAATCCAACTTAAGAATTCTAATCAACTGTAAAAATAAAAACACATAAAAGACATGGAATCATAGACTTCATTGCTGCATGTATCTATATCTATATCTATTGAACTAGCTAAATGGTTCCAAGATCATCCTAGTGATCTCCAAGAAATGGAAGAGAACTGTGGCCATGGACAAAGGCACACTGAAGATGATCAAACCAATGATCCCCAGAGCCAGGCTAGGTCTTGTGTTCATCAACTGGGACTGCAGCAAACCTACCATTTCGCATATCAACGAGTCATAGCCAGCGAAATATTGCTTCTCCCACTCCATCCAATCCTGGGGAGGCTCATAGTTCCTCTCCACCACCTTCATCTCATGAATTCTTTTCCTTAGAACAATCATGTTCTCGTCTACAAGCCTCCGGTTGTAATAATGTTGATCGTGTGCCTCTCTTCTTCTGGCAGCCACCGTACACAACCTTCTTCTTGAACCAGAAGAGAAGGGCCTGAAAGGAAGAGTACTGGAAGAGCATAGAAAAGTCGATTCCATCTTTGATTTGGGTTCGAACGTACCAATTGATGATTGATGCAAATGGTTTCGAGCATAATTATAGGGATGGAATTGGATTAATTAGAGAGTGAATTAATTAGAGGAAAGTGGTGGGGCATGTGAAGGTTTTGTTTTAGTGGAAACCGCGTCTATGTTGCGTGATTTTGGTGGATTCGGTGACGGTCGACATATGCTAATCACATCTTTATAGTTTAAGGTGACACCTTGGACCGCTTCTCATTTATGGCTATTATTTTACAATTATTACTTTGGCTAAGCGCCAAAGAGATCAATCTAAGTATGGTATAAGAATCCAACGTACCCTAAAAACTCTTTTTACATATCTTTTCACTGCAGCCAAGGATCACTCGAATTACATTAATTCTTGAATTGGAAGTAGAGGCACAACCAATAGAGTCGTTTGTATGCTAACATTGCTCTGACAAATTCCCTATTCATTAAAGAGATTTTATTAACAGGACGGCGGCGTTTTGTTTATGCGATTATTCTCTGTATCTTAACTGTATTGACGTCTTAGCTAATAAGTATTTGACTATAAGTACCGTTAATTAAATTAAAATGAGGAAGAAGTAAATTAAGGGGGTGACGGCCAGTCGGTCCAAGTTGATGTTATTCTATTTTCGGGTCAAATTTAATAATCTTTAACAGGTAATTAATACGATGCTCTTTGTCATTTGTGACTGGTACTAAATTGTAATTAAAATATATATTTAATTGTTCTTTTAAGAAAGAGGACATTCTCTCCCCTTATTAATTTAATTACGAGTATTGACTTTTGACACTAATTAATAATTATTATCCACCACATAAGCTCACTTTTCTGTTAAATTTTTAGTATCATCGAAGTCTAAATGTATATGATTGTTGTTAATTCTCAAAGGCAATAATTCCAGTATTCTTAATAATGGAGCCTCGAGGAGACCCGATGCATGTTTGTCAAGTTGAGGTTACAGATTTGGAATGATTGTAAAAGTTGGACATATATTTAGGTTTGATGTAATACATTGGTTGACCATTGAATTGAGAAAGGGAGACAGATTCTCTTAAGCACAATCTTCTGGAAAGTTGATTTTATTTCCCAAAGAAGTGTTCTGCAACTACATTTTCCTTACATTTGAATTATTCTTTTTCTATATTTTACTTTAAAAAAATGCAAATCTGAGAGTTAATCTTATTTAATTAATTCAACCTCTTCACCCTCAGTAACCACTCAAATTTCACGAGCAAAACCTTTAGAAAGTACTCCTACTATTACCTCCTTGAAATTAAGTATGTAGGTATATGTAGGTAGTATATAAGCAATACTAAGCATTTCATAATAACGGCAAAACAATTGAGTTCAAATTAATCATATCAAACTTTACAATAAATCCTGAAATAATGCATGTTATGGTTTTTAATCGTCATATCATGTTTGTAGTAGAAACTTAAGTAGTAAATAGGAGTCGTTCGATAGGAAAAGCTCTTCGCTTCAAGAGACATCTAATTATCTATTTTGCTCTAATTATGTTGGTTCTTTTAAATTTAGTGCGAGGGATATAAGAAAGATTTCATTTTGTAATTTAACAATTTGAAAGTTTTCTTAAAGCTATAAAGGCAAGGTTCAAAATAATGAATATTAGTTTTTAAAAAAAAAGGAACAATGAATGCTAAATATGCTACTAATTATGATATTATTATAAAGTTAGAGAAAATTTTCTAAATTAAAATGAAGTGAATCATTAAAAAAAGAGAGTAGAAATTAGATAGCTACACCGAATTTATTTGGAAACAAGTTGTAGGAGAGACTAGTAGCATTGAGCTCAAATTTTGTCCTTGAAAGATGGTACTAAGAAGCTGAAATGCTATGTTAATAAAATTCTTAATAAGGAGATACCCTCCTCTCTCATCCATAAATAATTAGGCTTTAAAGTAGTGGAGAGAAAAGAGGCTACTGGAAGTTTTATTATCTGAGGATAACATCATTTCGTTTAAGTTCTCTACTGAAAGTGAAACAAGAGGTGTGGTTGAGGCTGGTCCCTAACACATAATATATAAACCTTTTTTTTATAGGTTTGAAACTAGGGTTGCTATAAAATTAGAGAGTATAAAATATGTCATTATAGGTGAACCTTCACAGTGTTCCCCTAAAATATTAGTCTACCAGGTGATTGAGCATGCTTATAAGTTTCACAAGCAAGCCAATTTGTAAATGTGTGTGAGCATATAGATGGAGAAAGAATTACCTGAGGTCATTCCAATCCTAATGTTGGGGGGAAATGAAATAATGGTGGAGGATATAATAGTGGTATCTTACCATTAAAAGCCAACATTGAGGCAGCAAGGTAAGATGTGGAAGCCAATAAGGAAAAAGTTTATGAGAGGTGATTATGAACGACTAATAGAATTGGATACTAATTTAGAGGAGAAGGAAGGAAAAAGAGAGCAATCGCTGCTGAAAGGAAACAACAATGGGTAAGAAGAAAAGAAGGGAGGGGAAGATTCAATAGGGAAGGGTTTAAGGGCATTAATGCCAATAAAATTGGTAGGAAGTAATGAAGAAAATGAGGTTGTCCTTATTAGCAAAGAGGAAGGAAGAATATACCAAGAAGTCAATGTTAGGGACAATCTCAAGCAAATTGAACAAGTGGTAGTAGCGGAGAAATAGATAAACTAAATTACTAACAAGGAGGGGTTTATAAGTGACAATACAAGGAAGTCAAAGAGGAAAAAGAAGGCTAAAGGCTCCACAAATAAAAGCTCCATTCCTTGTATAAAGTAGCTTGGAATCTAGGAGGCATTAATTGCTAAGAAAATAACTTTTATTAGTAGATTTTGTGGAATTAAACCAACAATAATAGGTTTTTAGAAACCAAAGTTAAGGAGAATATGTACAAGTTAAGCGGCTTAGGAAATTAGTGGCCTCTAATGTTAAGCCATTAACACCATCACTATAGTAGAATAATTGTTGCTTTTGATGTAAATGGGGTAAAAGTCATTAAAGAAGCTTTAAATGATCAAATGATTCATATAGAAATAGACTTTATTTAGGAGAATAGAAAATTAATGGTCATATATGTTTATATATTGAATTTTAATTTCCAAAAGGAAATTGTTGTGGAACACAATTACAGGCATCCAAATAATAATGAATGAACCTTAGAGCATACTTATAGATGTCGATTTCATTATGTACAGGTTAGAGGCTAAAGTAAAATGTCAATGACAGAAACTACTTTAATGATATAAGATAATGTGTAGAGCAGATGGGAATCACAAACATGAGGCAAAAACGGAGTTTCTTCACATGAAGTAATAAACAAAGCTCTAAGTGGTTAATAAGGAAGAAACTAGATAGAGATTTGGTTAATGATCATTGGTTGCAAAAGTTTTCAAAGAGTAAGATACAGTTTATTAAGCCAAGATTCTTTGATCATTTGCCTATTATGGTACAAAATATATTCATTTGCCTATTCTAGAAGGGGTTAATTCAGTGATCATTAAAGGTATGAAGGTCCTTATCTAAGGAGTAAAAAGCTATAAGTGTGATAGGAAAATTCGTTAGATGAAGCAAGAGCTAAAGAAATTAAACACCTTGAGAGGATGTAAAACTGAGCAAGAAGTGACTAGATCACGGTATAAATGGATTATGATCCAACGACTCCTATACTAGAATCTTGAGGATAAAACCTTAAAGGAAAAGGAGAAGAAAGTAGTTAAAGCCTATTCAAAGGCAGTGTCCTACCATAGATTACTACTAAGATAGAGATTAATAGCCCATTGGATGAAGGAAAGGGAAAGGAACAACTTTTTTTTTTGATAATTCTATATTAGTAAGGAGTAATTAGAATAGGATTTGATCACATACCAAGGCTGATGGATCTACATTACTAACTCGATATGGGATGAAACAAGAAGTTTTTAATTTCTTTGAAGGCATGTTAGGGAAGCAAGCTCCCAATAGTTTAAACACTTCAACTCTTAAATCATTCATAAGGAACTAAAAGAAGAATAAGGAAAAAGAGTTATTAGATAGGTTTGTAACAACTCAAGACATCCATAAGGCAAATTTTGAACTAAATGCATATAAGGCCCTTGATTTTGATGGGCTAAATTGTTTCTTTAATAAGAAATCTTGGCCAAAAATAGGGAATATGGTTACAAAGGTAGTGATGAAGTTCTTTGAGAAAGATAAAGTGTTGAAGGAAATAAACAAAATATTCATATACATAATCCTGAAAGTACTTATACTTAGCTTATTAAAGGAGTACATGCCTATCCTTTCGCAATTTCTTGTAAAAATCTCAAATATCTTAGTGTTCAAGTTAAAATAAGTCTTGAAATCAATAGTAGGAGAAACATAAAGGGATTTCTTGGAAAGTAGGTAGATAAAGGACAATGCGTTGACAACTTATGAGCTCCTCAAAGGGTACACAAGGAAGGATAGTCCTTAAAATTGTACCTTGAAAGTTGATTTTAACAAGGCCTTTGGCTCTATAAACTATGATTTCATACTTCACTTACTTGAAGCTTTTGATTTTCCTAACAAGTTTAAGCTATGGTTAAGATAATGTATAACCACTCCTTCCATTTCTGTGCTGGTCAATAGAGAACCAGCAAGAATGTTCAGAGGGTATAAAGGATTAAGGCAGGGAGATCTAAGTTCGTCCTAAATCTTAACTATGTTTATGGAAGCCTTATCTAGATTGTTTAAACATAAAATAGCTATGGAGCTAGGGTTTAAATACCATATCAATTGTAATAAAATTGGCTTGATGGATTTGTCTTTTGTAGATGAATTGTTAATGTTCATAATTAACATTAGAGTTGCCTTAATTGGAAAAGACTATAAAAGGATAATGATGGAACCCTAGAAGGAGCTTTAGATTCTACCTACATTTGGAAACCTAAAAGAGAGAGAGAAAGAGGAGAGAGCGAAAAGAAGAAGAGGATTCTGGCGCCAAATCTTCCTAGAATAGGTGATCTCCTGATGTTGCCGCTCTTCCAAGTCATCCATCTTGAGTTTCATTTTCTCCCCATTTACTTATTTATTCATTTAAATGTGTAAGATTGAGATAGGTTATATGGTTATGAATTTTAAGTTGATAATGATATTCTAACTTTACCTTTGGGATTTTTCTTATCTTTAATGTTAATCTAGTTGATTTGTGTTTACTTGAGTTGGGTATTGTGATTGATTGTTGTACATGCATATTTCGGTAAAAATCGAGAGGGTGAACTGGATAAAATGATTAGATTGGATTAACGAGAGTTAGGTGATCTAATTGACCACTTAATTAATTTTAATCAGTAATTTCATGAAGAGAGATCCCATGCAAGACCCAATTGTTTATTAGAGAGCTTCAGAACTAATTAGAATTGTGAGTAATTTGTGAATTGAGATATTGCAAGTCCATAATTCAATTAGGGTTTACAATTTAGAGAATGGTTATAACTCGAGAGAGAGTAATCAACCTTACGATTGTCTAGAACCGATACCTTGTGAGTACACAATTGGCTAGGTTAGTATTAATAATAGGTAAAATCTCCTCTTTCATAACTTGATTATTTCTCTTGACTGATTTCCATTGTTACGTTGTTTGTTCATTATTAGTTTGTTTGAATTAGTTTACCTTTCAGTTTAATAGTCGAATTTGAGTCTCAAAAAAAGATCAACCTGAATTAAGTGGTGGTGTCTAAACACAATCTCTGTGGGACGATATTTGCTTTTTTGCTACAAGTAACGACTCGTATACTTAAGGTTTTTAGCGTAAAACTCGTAATTGATTTTGCAATCAACAGTACAGCTTTTTAATTGCTCTTACATGCCTAATTACTCTCTTTATTGTAAACCTACTCACGTCAGCTCTAAACATCAAATCAACTTCTTCCCCACTCAACTAATCATCCAAATCAGCAATCACTCCAATTGGAAGCATTGAATTATACCTTTCTTCCTTCATTCATTGGAAACATATGGTACCTGTCCATTTACAATTATTCAATATCTTGACATTTTCTTTCCAAATTATTTGTTTATATCATTACACATTGCATTGATTAGTTAGAATTAATCTTATGACATCTATGAAATAGAGAACAAATGTTGTTCTTTATTAAGTGTAAAAGCACCCTTAGAAGAAGGTATTATAAACTTAATTCAAAGCATTAATCTAATACTAACTGATGTAGACTTGTTTATGCATAAATCCTAAATAAATAACAAATAATATTAAAATCTCATCAAAAAGCTAAATCAAGAAATTAAGATTAACATTTTAGTTATAGAGAACTAATAACCAAATCTATAAATAATTTGGAATGTTAATAAAAAGGCTTTGATAACTTTTATGATAGTTTAATGAAGAGTAAGAATGAGATGCAATCTCACAGTAAGGATAAACCTAAACAAAAATTAAAAAAAATTGTATATCTTATTCATAAAATTTATTTCCCTTAATATAAGGTTACATATAATTCTTATTTAAATTGAACACTAATTACTAATTGTATTTTAAATAAGAATTATGAACTACTCTACTTTAAATTAGAATTCTAACATATTAATTTGATCAGAACTATTAGTAATTATGCTTGAACAATATAAATTCAATCTATAAAATGATTACTTTTAGATTAAGGAAAGTCATGCAAGAAATTTTAAGTCATATTGCTTTCAATTTGGATAAGAACATTGGTGATAATTTCCTCCTTATCTAAGATCTCCTTAGAGATTATCACAAAAACCATAGAATTAAAAGAAATATTATCAAAATTGACTTTAAAAGGCTTTTATTATACTTAATTAATATTTCATCATTGTAGCTCTTAAAGCTTTTAGGTTCCCTAGCTTTTTCATTAATTAGGTTTACTAATGTGTCTCCACATCCTGTTATCCTATCTTTATAACTAGCGAACCTACGATGACATTAGAGGTGACAAGGGCATAAAGTAGAAAAATCTTCTCTCCTCTTACCTATTTGTATTTTAAATGGAATTTTGTCCCTTTGATGATTTAACGGAACATTCAAGCATACTTTACTTTCAAATATCACTTAAATTGTTCTAAATCAAATTTATTCACTTTTGCATTTGTAGATGGATCTCCTCCTTTTATATTATATAGACCTCAATTTAGTTCAAGTATTTATCAAGGCTTTGAATTATTTTGAAGAGCTTTCTAGTTTTGCATTAATATATTTAAATGCTCTATATTTATTTTTGTTGTTTCTAAAAATATTGCTAATCAAATCACCTCTCTCATTGGCTTCAATTTGGTTTTACCTTTGATAATAACAAAACTACGAATTGTAACCCCCTTATTTAAAATCTAATGAGTTAAAGTTTGCCCTTGTTTAATTAGATCTCTTTTATTGTAGGAATATTTCAATTAATCAAATCCAATATGAATATTTACATAATATTTAGTTTGTTCACCTATTATTATTAGCTAGAACTTCAAAACACATTAGGAATATTCTTAAAAACTTTCTATGGATAACTTCTACTAACAAATTTACGAATTTCAAGTTTAAATAAGATGAGATATAACTCCTTAAAATAGAAATTGATCTTGGAATTATTCCCATTTAAAGAAATAATAAGATGCTACTCTGTAAAAGAATTTGGAGACTCTTTATTAACCACACCTTCTTTTGAAAGAAATAGGTCTATGTATAATTTGTAGAAAATTAGAGTTTTTACCAAATTAAACTTATAAAAAACACTTCATGGACTAAAAGAAGTCATTAAAGGTGAGAGAACTTTTACGAGGTTCAATTAATCATAAAATAGGGAATGAAAACTCTACTTCGTTTTGATTTGATAATTAGTACAATTTCATCTTTGGGGCATCTATATCTCCATATGATCTTTTCTAAAGGACATTTCATTTAGTACATAACTTAATATTATTTTTGACATTAACATTTGGACTTAGAAATTCAATAATTTTCTATGCTTTCTCACACTTGTGAATGCATGCCTACTGTAAAAAAAATTTATCTAACATATAATTAAATTATAAGATTTTTCAAATATGTTCATCTTTAATCTAATCAAATCACTTACTTGGATTTGATTGTATTCGGCAAGTTAAAGGACTTCTCGAAGAAACTTGTTTGCTTCTTACAGAATTATCTTTTTTTGTATATTCGTATGTTTTAGAATATTAACATCAACCTTATCGATTGATCGTTGTCTATTATTTGTAGATAAAGTTAGTAATTTTATTTTAATAGTTAATGATAATCAAAGGTCACACCTGTTATACTCATCAGAAGTGTCCTTTTTATTATCATCTCCTACTTACACATGATGAGTTTAATTAATAAGATTTCTATATGTTCATATACTTATGCAATAACATGTATGATACAAGGAGAGTTTATAGTCATATATCTGTTAGGAATATATGACATCTCAATTAATGAATCGATCACTGAGTAAATTTTTTATGCTATATCCTAGGTCATATCTCTCATTTTCAATATCATTTTATTTTTTTTTTTTATCGTGTCATAAATGTATTCAATTCTCCTACTTAGAGTTGTTGGCCACCTTTGAATACCAAATTCTCTTATGTGAGTTAACAATTCGAAAATGACCTTCCTCTGTTCTCAATTCCCTTGTATTGAATTTAATTTTCTTTCTTAGAATTGTCCTATAAGATTGTGTCAAACATAATCTTATGGTAATATTCTAAAGTAGCAAACCTTAAATTTAATTATTAATATTTAGACGAAAGTGTTAAGAATTTGATGAGAGTCCTATGGGTATATTTAAGAGATTCACTTAACCTCTAAGATCTCACACAATGTAAGTTGAGATCTTTAGACTTACATTCATCCCTTTTATGGTTGATTTTGCACACATGGTAAGAGTCATATGCTACGGTATCAACTCCTATGAATTTGGAGCGTATGTCTTTCATAAATGCAATATCGTACAAATGTTAATTCAAACATACTTAATGTTTAACCAGAGTTCACTTATCTACTCTTATTTTTATCTTTTATAACTCTCATCTGGTAAATGTTGACAGATATGGTGATCATATGATCATTCTAAAACAATTGCCTTTTGACTTATCGTCTAAGTTAACATTTAAGGTTTAAGTTTCCTACTTTAGCTCTCTATTATGATCTTAATAATAAACTTAAAAATGTTTGATCTCTATTCATCACAAATACTATATTCAATTACTCGTAAGAGAAGGCCAATCTTTTATTTGTTTGACATACTCTTTGATTCATATGAAAAATATGTCATGCTAAGTACATTAGACTCAAGTATAACACAATGTTTATTACTTAATAAACAATTTCAACTCATATTTGTATTCAAACCATGACAATATATTGAATGAACATGTATGGAGAAATGTTAATCAAATTACATTTTAATATCTATGTAATCCTAGTGACTTCACATGCCCAATATATGTATCTTGGTAAATCGACTTTTTTGTTGGGTTTACCACCATGTCTTATGTAGATATATACTTCATGTTCACTTCTCCTCATGAAACTATATATTTCACATAATTGTACTCAATATCTACATGCTTGGTTTTATAATGAAATTTAGTATAAACAATTGTTATTTGACGGTTATAGTTGATTATTATTGGATCGGTCTTATTTTGAGTGATCCCTAAACTAACTAAGAATCATCTAAGCCACATGAATTCTTGTACTTCTATTGAAAATGCTATAAATTTATATTCCATATGGATAAAGCAACACATGGTTGTTTCTTCCTTTTCATGATATAACATCATTATTAAGTAAAAAAATCCAAAGTAGATTTACTTTCATCTAAATTTCTTTCCTAGTTTGCATCTGTATACCCTTATATACATAGGTCATTGCCTTGATAAAACAATGCATAATCAACGTTGCCTTTAGATACCTCAATATTCTCTTTACCACTTTCCAATATGCCTATCCTGGATTTGATTGATTTCTTCTCACAATCCCAATAACTTAACAAATATCTGGCCTTGTACATATCAAGACATACATAAGACTTCGAACTACTCTAGAATAGGGAATTTTCTTTATTTTTTCCCTTTCTTATGATGTAGATGGGAAAATTTTCTTTCTAAGACCTTATAATTTAGAAATTGATTCATCTATTGATTTGTAGTCTTGCATGCAAAATCATTTAAATATAAATCGCTTTAGAAAGTGAAAATAATCTCTTTAAACAATCTCTTAAAATCTTAACTCCAAGAATGTTTGTAGTTTCACCCACATCTTTAATCTCAAATTCAGATGATAACCAATTAAAAGTCATCCACATATAAATATAAAATCACAATTATATCTTTAGATCTCTTAATATATATACATTGGTCTTCATTAAGTATATGAAAATCATTTGAAATGATTACATTATGAAAACATATATACCACTATCTTAAAGACTGCTTCAAACCATAAATTGATTTCAATAATCAATATACTTTATGTTCTTAGCCTATCTCTATAAAACCTACAAGTTGTTCCATATAGATTTCTTCTTCTAATTTTCTATTTAGAGAAGAGGTCTTCATATCCATTTGATATAATTTAAGATTTAAACTAGCTACTATAACCAATATTAGACAATTGAAACAAACCTCACAATAGTTGAAAAGGTTTCATCATAATCAATTCCCTTATATTATATATATCTTTTTGCCACAAGGCGTGCTCTGTATCTTTCAGTACTACCATTATCTTTTTGTTTTATTTTGAGAACCCATTTATTGTTTTATAACTTTGTACCCATTAGGGAGGTCAACCAAGTCCTATTATTTATTTTAACTTAAAGAAGTCTTTTTTTTAGTGCTTTCATCCATTCTTCTTTGGTAGGACCATTAAGAGCCTTACGTACACTTCCTGGCTCATCGTTTTTCTTATAGTATAATCCTATAAAATTTCCTTTCTATTTTAAAATGACATATGGGAATCATATCATGATTAGTTTTATCCTTATTATGAGAAACAAATTCATCAACATCTTGATTACTCTTACTCATATCAGATACAATAGGTAAAATGTCAGTGCATTGTAATCTTAACTATCCTTAAGTTAATTTTTTAAGTTCCACATTACTCTCACTTATGATTCTTAGTAATGGAATCATTCTGGTCTAGAAGTTCATATAGAAATAATTCTTTTCCTATTTCACCCTGCTTTGGAATAACATTTTCTAAGTACATGACATCTTGCAATTCAAATTCAATTACTTCTTCATTATCTTGTTAACCTATAAACATATATCCTTTTGAGTGTTTAGAGTATCTAATAAAGATACTTTTCTTCCCTCTTAGGCATAGTTTCCCATATCTGTTAGAGTGATTATGAATGTTGGCAACACATCCCCATAGTGTTAGATGTTCTATATCTTTCTTCTTGTCCATAACTCATATTGAGTGTTCGTAACTAATTTTATGGGCATTTGATTAAGTACATAAGTAGTTGTAAGCAATGCATCACTCCAATATATGATATGTAGATTTGCTTGTTCCATCATGGACCTAACCATCTCTAATAGCATTTTATTACATCTTTTTGCAACGCTATTTTGTTGTAGGGTTCATGGAATAGTTAACTATCTTTCTATTCCATTTTTCATCATAGAACATCTTAAACTTATCAGACAAGTATTATTATCCTCAATCAGTTCTTACTGCTTTTATTTTTTTTCTAATTGATTCTCTATTAAATTCATATATTTTATAAAACAACTTAATGCTTCTAATTTGTGAGAAATCAAGTAGACATGACCATACCGAGTATAGTCATTTATAAAAGTGATCACACAACCCCATATTGTGCCCTTACATTTATTGGATCATAAATGTCTTAATGAATTAATTGTAATGGATAGGAAGCTCATGTTCCCTTTCTAAATGGCTTTCGTGCCATTTTACCTACTAGACAATGTTCAGAAATAGGTAAATCTACTTGATTTAAATTACCTAAAAGGCCTTCTTAGCTAATCAACTTATTCGATTTTAAACAATATGACATTGTAACACCACACTCCCGTGCAACCCGAACCCGACATCGATGGTGATATCCGAGTCCGTGCCCCACAAGGGTGACGTGCTAAAGCACTCACTCAGTCAGAAATCGGTATACTTTTTAAAAAAACACAAAACAATACATGCGGGAATCGATAATCAAATAGGGCATAAGCCCTTTTCAGTCATACAATGAATTTACA
>JANITX010000210.1:18315726-18330485 GCA_027564395.1 Erythroxylum ulei | reverse complement strand
CTTATCTAACTTTCTCTTTATGCTCCCATGCTGAAATTTCGGGTCCTCACCTTTTACGTGGGGACGGGATGTTACAGACATAGTCTAGTGTGTTTCAAAATTGCATCATTATTGGAATTACTAGATGATGTAAACAAAGAATAACTTATATTATTATTTGAATAAATAGCATGCAAAGCAATAGAACCATCTAACATAAAATCATGATTTCTAGGATATAAATCCATACCACCAATGCGGAAATTTACATAAAAATAAGACTTATTAAAACCAACATAGAGATTAGATTTCATCAAATGTTTTGAGCATACAATACTTCATGTGTGATCAAGGATAGACCAGCACACATGTTTAATTTGCAGGTTCCAAACCCTTATACAACAACCCTTGATTTGCCTTTTATATAAATCCTTCGTGTACTATACAAGATTTTTTGGAATTCCACGAAGGCATCTCTATGGTTGGTTGCTCCCAAATTTGTAATCCACAAAGGATGTGATTCATTTAGTAAAATAGAACAAGAAATATTCACAAAATAAATGTTTGTATAATAAAATTGTACCTTTTGGGCTTGCCACAATCACGAGCAACCCTTATTGCCATAATTAAAGTACTTGACTTTTTCATATTCTGCTTCTTGAAAGGATGTCTTCCTTTCCATGCTAGTTCATCTTTCCTTCTTTGAGTCTTGGGTATAGTAGGTATGGTTTTAACCTTTTTCCCATTTTGATTCTCCATGATGCTTACGTTTTCAGTTCATAACTCTATATAAGCTAGAACCAACTGCATATACCTCTAAGGACACCTTTAAGGCTTCAAGACATTCTTCTTCTAACATTAGATGCCTAGTAGCATCTTCCATCGTCTTGAATCTTGATACTCTCATTATGAGTTAGAGGTATCTTCATATGCTCCTAACTTTGAGGTAATGACCATATATCAGCTTGTATGTATTGTTTATATGATAATTTATGACCAACATCACGTAACTCACTTTTTATTTTTGACATATGCCTCAAATGATTTTGCATTGTGTGATCTAATCATTTCTTATAAGTGTCAGACTTAATAGTGAATGACCTTAATTTGGTCACTAAAGTGCCTGCAAAACTTACAGCTAAAGTGAACCATATGTCCTTAGCAGTGTCATATATGTGGAACTCGTGTATGATATCATTATCCATGCTGCTCAGTAATATAATGCAATCTAATGAGTTCCTTTTTTTCCAAGTTTCATAAGCATCACAGTCCCTTTTATATTAGGCCTTATTGCCTTCCTTAGGAAAATCCATGGTTATATTTAATGGCTTGAGAGCCTCTTGCTATTCTAATACATAGTGGATCTTCATGTTCCAAATCTCGTAATAGTCACCATTTAATTTCTCATCCTTGTTGAGTTCAACAACATTATTTTTTAATCCGGTAGCCATAATGAAACACAAAGTCTCTCCAGAAAGAAATAGTATAGTTGTACGTTATTGTCATGTTATTCATATATATACCAAATAATCAGATTTCAATTGTCTATGAAATTAAAAGAGTACAAATGTTCTTTATCATCATTCATATGACAATTAAATAACAATTATCATACTCAAGAAGATATTAAAACATAAGCACTTACATAACATATATTTTGATGAAACTAAATAATATATCAAACTTCACATAATAATGAACATAATTTATGTGGTTCATTATAACTTAGTTTGATACATAACAGTGAATCCTAGATGGATTTGATTTGTATTCTACAATATAAAGGACTTATTGAAGAAACTTGTTTCCTTCTTGTAGAATGATCTCTTTTTGCATATCTATATGTTTTAGAAGATTAACATCAACCTTATCAATTGATCATTATTTATTTTTAAGATAATGTTAGTAACTGTATTTTAAAAATTAATGATATTGAAAGGTCACATCTATTAAATTTATCAAGCATGTCCTTTTTTATTATACCTACCTATCCTTTTGATTCATCTAGGAAAAATTGAGTCCTTTGGCTGAATCACTCATCTCACATTTTCATTAAGAAAAATAGACAATAAAGCTATTCACTTTCTCCAACTCTCATTAAGGCTTAGGGAAACTTTCTTTGGTTCAAGTATTTTGTACTAAAGCAAGCTTTTGTGCGAGATGGTAGTCTCACCATCAATTGAAGTACTACTGTTAAGTGCCAAAAAAATTTGCCGATAGGCTTTTTTTAAATTTAAGTAAACACAGTGTTACGACATATTCAACTTGGAAAAATCATATAACAATTATGATATTTCCTTCTCAAATATAATTCTAAAGATGGGAAGAAAAAGGCTCTTAAACTTGGATAATGGAACATTGAGGGTAAATTCCTATTTTGTAGTCAATGGAGTCACGGTTTGAAACTTGATAAAAGAGATTTCAAAGTGGTTTTACTGCAAGTTAATCTTTATAACATCTCATTTAAACATTGGAGCATAAACAATTTGAACTGTCCCGCTAATACAATAAGAAAGTCCATATACATGATGAATCTGTTACATCCCTTAAAAGACTTAATTTTGCTTATGATCTATATAATGAAACAAACATTAAGGAAGAACTTCTTGAGACAATCAAAGTCATCTGACTAAACTGTGAAGGTAAACTGACTATCTCAACTGTTATTATTAAATATTAATATAATCAACTTTCAAAGGGAATCAAAAGGTTTGGCAAGCAATTGGTAAATTATTTAAAACATGAGAATAAAATGAACTTGTAGGGCATAGTCCAATTAGTAACTCTTTTAAGTGTGGCACAAGCTTAACAGGATGTTCTCAATCCACCACCAAGAATGAATTTTTATTCTAAGCATGAAATACTGTCACTTTTTATCTACAAAACATCTTTAATTCATGTGCCTTTAAATACCATAGGTTCTGCTCTAACACCAAGTTTTTAGTCTCTCATTCACATATGATCTCCCTTTGTTTTCTAATTAAAGTGGACACCATCTCAGTCAAAGTGCTCAAGAAAGCCTTGCTTGAGATTGAAAGGCTTGTTCCTTATCTAATATCAAAATCAAGATTGACACAGTGAAACAAGCGCTCTTTTGATTTGATAATTCACACGATTACGACCACTTGGTTCCTTCTAAATAAGAAGCATCACAGAGGGATTGCACTCCGACGTTAAAATTAAGATTGCGATTAATGGTATGGAACGGAAATGACCGTTACATAATTGTAGAGGACTCACTCATATAATAGACAACTTGGCAACTTATTTCCCTGACCCTAACAAAGAGGACATGCCACCCTTGGAATATGTTCACCAATCTTTCCGTTCTTAATGCCCTTCGTGAACACAGATTAAAGCAGCCTTAGCATTCACTTGTCTGGTTTAAGGGTGACCTCCCGAAGGTTTGCTTTAATCTTTGGCTTGCGATTAAGCAACGATTTTTAACAAACAGCCTCTCTCACTTGCCGTCTCTGTAACCTTCAGGATGATAATCATGACCGTTTGTTTTTAAGTTGCACCTACTCGACTTTCACTTGCCAGGGCACCCTTCACCTCCACAACACGTCCTGGCCCTTCTCCAGTTGGCGCTAGACTATTATTTGGGCCAGCTCTAGCTTCAGTCAATCTCGGGATGATGACACTCTCCTAAAAATATGTCTATCTTGCACTTCCTGTGACATTTGATTGGAACAAAATAAAAGAATCTTCACAGAAACGAGTAAACTTCCTGCTGCGTTGCTTAGATCAACCGTAAGGTTTGATTGTAAAGGGACTACACAAGTCCTTAAGCCGAAATTTACATTTGTAATGTCCTTAATTAGTTTCGGGTTTCAAGAATCTGGAAAGACTAGAAACGTTCAGGAATCTATAAGTCAGCAATTTACATGAACATAAGTACACATATTAGGAAGATGGATATACTAAACTTCAATATTAAAGATGAGTCCGATCCAGCAGCCATTGGACCACCTCCACCAAACGGAACGTGGTAATCACAGCTGAGGTAGGAATGGCCAAGGCAAGAAGAGCAACCATCCCTAGAGCCAAGCTTGGCCTAGTGTTCATCAACATCGACTGCAATAGCCCCACTGCCTCGCAAATGTCCGAGCTGTACTTACCACTATAGTACTTCTTCTCCCAACTCATCCATTCTGACGGGTTCTCATCAGAACTCCTCTCTGCTAACTTAATCTCACGGATCCTCTTTCTAAGTACGATCATGTTTTCGTCGATTACTTTACCGTTGTAGTCACGGGGATCATATGCGTCCCTTCTTGATGCGGAGATAATCTGCAAAGTAGGAGGTTTATTGTTGGGTCTATTCAAAAGCTTTGCAGGATAGGAGTGATGTTGGAGGGCTATAAGTTGTTTCATTGTGTTTTGCTTCCCAAATGGAATGTAGTTATCAATGGAGATCGAATTGATGTATGTATGTGTATAAATAGAAATCTAGATATATATTCTGCGAACTTTATCAGGGACTGTATATATAGTTCAGTTTCATAACTTGTTGGATGCGTCAACATGTCTTCGCGTTGAGAAATAGCAGAACAGAGAACGATTAAGGGATGAAACGTGTCATTCTGATGCGACAGGTATGACTTGGATACTTTTGAGTTTTGTGGAAGGAAGACTGCGTCTGTGGAACAGTTGAGGTTGGCTAAGCTTATCCTTCAAAGAAGGCAGAAGGTTCCTCAAAGAAGAAGCAAGTTTGTGCGATTCATTTAACTTTTAACGCCCGCCCCAACCTTATTGAATAATTCTAAAATGTCTTTTCAGGAATTAAGATTATACATAAAATTAATAATAGTAAGACTAGAAGGGCGGTGATATTGAGCTCACTTCATTTACGCGTAGAGATGAAATTTCCAAGATTCTATCCAGAGTCAGCCTTCTAGAGTTCCAAATGTTCTTTTCATGTTATCATAGCACGTGATAGGATTGAAAATCTAGATGGCTCTCTCTTGGAGGAAATTAAGCTGAGGAGCAAACTCAGTTCTTGGTGACTAGTTAAGCGTTGGCTGGGAGGAAAGTTTCAACTTTTGACGTACAGGGCATCAAGTTCTGTACTCCACTTGAAAGCCACGTCGAGTGGACATTAGTTAACAGGCGGTGCAAGTTGCAACTTGAGGATATGTATTATGTAGACGTTGGAAAAAGAAAATCTAGCTGCAGATACAGGACGCTTCTTGATTCATCAATTTTGGAGGCCAGTCACTTTTAGCTCAAGGAACCTTTACTTTACCCTCATAATTTTAATCCAATAAAAGAAATGTGTAATCCATTTTATATACCCAACCCAAATGTAACTCTAAGCAAATAAACTTTCTTTGCTAACTTAGGTCATAGCTCTTGATATGAGAGGGTACGATGCTTCTGATGTCAGCCATCTGCTCTGATGATAGCGATATATTTTAGCAAGGTAATGTTTATCTATCTGGACGAGATATATATTCTTTACAAAGTAACTATCACATTTTAATGAGATGCTAAGCTGTTACAGCCTTGGATTACAAAGATTAACTCATAGTATCGTCGAATTCTGTAAAAAGCAGCTCATTAGTGGATAAAAGGCATGAGATCCCCCTGTATAGATGTCTCCTTTACTTAGTACCTGTATGAGATGAATCAATGAATAGTGGCAATTTTATAGTGGTATAATCAACGCCCAAATAACTACAAACCTTCCAAGACAAACGGCCCAATTGGGTCATCAATTTGGGGTGATTCAACCAGCTTGTTTGATTCAACTTGTTTGGCTGGAGGAGGATCAAGTTGGTTGAGTTGTTCAATTTGATCAGGGTCCAAAGTTTCAAGATGTAGCTGTGTTTTGCTTTGCTCAAGAGGTATGGGCTCAAGCTGTTGGTATTTTGGCTTGTTTTTCTCAAGGAGAAGGTAGGTGGTGCAATACCAAAACAACAAGATCCTACTTTGAGCTATCACTGTGTCCTGAATGCTAGACCCTCCAAGTGAGAAACGCTCAAGTGCCTGTCAAGTAAACAAGTCAAGAAGGTAAAATATGGCGACTAGGCATTAAAGCATAAAAATTGCAAAGCCATAAACTTCACATCTTAGCAAGTTCAACTAGTGCAAGTGCATATTGAACCCATTGGTAGTGGTGTTTCAGAAGAATATCTGTCTTGAAGCTTAACCGATTAATAGCATGTAAACTCTGGTGACGACATCCAGTTATACATCTTGGATTACTCTTTCACGCACCAGCAGTTATGAAACCAGAACATTAATTTGCAAAAGGAAACATTTCCTTAAAATACCAAAACGGAAAATGTAAAGTACTTGGGAAAGGATATCGAAAAGCACGTGAAAAACAAACAGATGAAGTTCCTACTTTCAGAATCATTAGGTATTTATCAAAAGGTGATTTCTAAGTGTCCATTCAGATTTTTATGGCACTAAAAGATATCCAAATTCTAGCTCTTCCTAAGAGGTACTCACTTAAGGTTTTGACCTCCCCGGAAGCCAATATCAGGAAACTTCTGTAACACACCATTGTTTACTTTCTAGATGAAACTAAGTTCTTATTCTATCACATTTAGGCAACAAACTGGCTCATTTGGCAGTTTGTGAGGGTCCTTTCAAAAGCCCCAATTTGTGTTGCTTAATAAGGGATATACCGGTGCCTCAGTAGGCAGAAATTTATTAAAATCAGAGCATAAACATCTACAAAATATTTGATTGCTTGAAATATTAAATGCTTAAGAAACATTGCACCTTTGGCCCTTTCGCTGATCTGACCATTCCCAAAAACACAAAAATGGCTCTTTTACGATTTATGTAGCAACGACTGTTCACTAGCCTTCTTTTTAATTTTCTCAGCAGAAACAGGGAATTCTATGTATACATATATACAAGCAAAAATAGTTTTTTACCTGTTCCCCAGTTTCAATGTCAAATGAATTCTGATGATCAAACAGAAGACCCTTGAATTCATTGATGCAAAGCCCTTGAAAGGCCCTGAAAGCATATTAAGAAAACAGAGGTCATACAGAAGGAAAGAAGAGGAACAGAACTGTTGGACCTAGTGCACATTCATAGCTTGGCAGGGTTTTGACTTTCTGAAGTACGAAAAATGAAAGGTATGCAAGGATTCATGCTTTTCCGCATATTCAATTACCAATTTCCAAGAAAAGAAAATGAATATATGAGAAAGATTAGAATATAATAAGTTACCATCGTATTAGAGAAACACGAGGAATCCATCGGAAGATAATTGGTGTATTGTCTGCATTGACGTAATATCCACCAAATACAATGAAAACTGTCATAAGGGAAGGTCCCACAGCCATCGCTGCTTCAGTGCTTGGAACCATTGCTCCCACAGTCAGACCCATAGCTGATGCTGCAAACGATTCTGCAGTCACAATCCCACAGAATTTTCCAAACCTAGAATAAAGAGTTCCAATCAGTAATTTGTAGGATAAAGATTTGTGATAAACAGAAATTAATTTAGTTCTGATACTGCAAACGATTCTGCAGTCACAATCCCACAGAACTTTCTAAACCTAGAATAAAGAGTTCCAACCAGTAATTTGTAAGACAAAGATTGTGATAAACAGAAAATTTAGTTGGACTTGTGACACACAGAAATTTGCCTGATAGACAACTCTAATAGAATTACGAAAAAGGAATTAAACAGAAGGTAAAGAGTCTAATCAGTAAAGGGCACAGCAATAAGATACAGGAATGTTAGCTCCCCTACACTCCACCCAAGATTACAGAGTCATGTTTCTATGTACATCTAGAAGAGGCCCTCTTGAATGCAAGCACGCCAAAGACGTATGTATCCAGCCAGACCAGGTAATCTTTTAAAAGGAAATTATTGGCCCAAGTCTTACTCTATTTCCAGTCTGAATAGTATCCAATATAACTGCTGTTCATTCAGTTAGTGTCCTTCCAAAAGTTTTGTCAGCTAGCATATATGAAGCAAGTGGAAGAAAATCATTTACCCGAAGAAACCCCAGTTTTGGTAATTGGGTGAGGGACCTATGACAGAAAGTTTTGAAAGATATCCACTGGCAGTCATGCAAATTGTAAATATGCTTTTCACCATCCTTATCCTCTTTTGTTACATTTTCATGGCTTCTTTCCAGAAACAAAGTAATACACGCATGCAATTTTTAACCAATTATTTCAATATTCAAGTGACTTTTTATCACAATTTCATTTACTAAAACCATGAATTTGCACTCAACCAATAATATTAACTAAATTTCATAAAGTTGCACACTATACAAGGTATCAGAAGCTAGAAAGGACCAACCTGGATAATGATGGATGAAGAAGAGCCATGGGATAGAGTACAGCACCAAACATCAATGGGAATGCTGCTCCAACAGGAATCTCAGCAATCAATTTAGAAAGCAGATAAGGGCCAAGTGCATAAGAACCCTTTGCACGCTCTCTATCTACTATTGCGCGTTCCTTGGGAAAAACACCCACAGTTTTTGTAAGAGCAGCCATTGCTGTATTTATGGCTGCAACCTGAGAAAGACCAAATACCACAAATGAATTTTAGACTCCTTGATTAAGAGACTTTGCTTTGAAGTTCACATTAATCATCACATGCTTAAGATTATTCTGAAATATGATCATCTACTTGGAAATTTATGTTCACAGACATAGTAGCCTACATCTGAGAATATATCAATTTGTCAACCATGCATTCTGAAAGAGTTAAGGGGCAACAAGTAATTAACTCGGAAACATTTTAGAAAAAAAAACAAACTATCCAAATGTTCTAATCAGTAGTACTAATCAACCCAAATGTTCTATTTGAGATGCATTCAACCACAAAACATCACTGTCCACGTTAAAAAGTAGGTGCAACTCTCCTTCCGATGAAGGCCATAACACATAATATAAGAAGTTAAAGAAGTAGATAAAGGAGAAAATACAAAACAAATGAAAATCAGAAACCAGTTCTTGGTTCTTTACAGCCATGTTGTGACAAAAGCAGATTTCAAAAGGTTCTAAGTGAAGCCGTTTGGCAGAAGGCAGGACTCATTACTACTTATTCATGTAAAAAGTGAGCATAAACTTGTGTTTATACAACTTAAAGTGTCTTCAACGTATTTTAAATGATAGGAAATTAAAAAATGTCAACTTTATTCATGTCATAAGCGTGCATAAACTTGTGTTTATACAATTTAAAGTGTCTTCAACATATTTTAAAATGATAGGAAATTAAAAAATGTCAACTTCCCAAGAATCACAACAATTTCGGATGAGAAGCAAAATAAGAATGCAGAAATAGTAAATGTGGAAAGAAATATTTAGACAATACAATAACACATTGCAAAAATGTGTTTCCATAATCAGAAATTTGTCATTTTCAATTAATCAGATGAAAATAGTGCATTGAATTCACACAAGCATAATACATTCTATTCCAACCTTGAGTGCCATCTTTAATATTCGTATTTGGTTTCAGTAAATAGCCAAAAATGTTTTTGGTGAGAACAATAAGTATAGGAATATTTAGTATTTCCCTGTAATGTATGTGTTATGAGAACCAATTGCTAGATTATTGTTTAAAGGAATAGTTGACACAACATACCTGCAGCAAACCCATCCTATCTTGTATTGATGTCTGTGATCTTCCCATCCTCCAGAAAACTGATCCAAAAATTATAGCTGATGCAATAGACATTCTGGCCCGAACTTTGTTAGTTGGTCCATCACGAGATGCCTATTTAATTGAAATTATGCAATACAATGAGGTTCAAAGCAAAGATACATCCTATGAAATAATAAAACATAAATGAAATATTGTCATCGCAGGCTTTACTTTACTTCATAGCATGCAGTTTGTCAAATCCAAATAGAAAGAAGCCATACTTTTGGTGACTTAATTGTCTAAAAGATTAGGCTATGGATGATAATGTTGCAGAAAGCTACACTGACAAAAGATAAACTAAATAAATGAGACAAGACTTTTATCTTCTTGCTATCCAAACACATAATCATCAGAAGAGTGACAGTTCAAAAACCAACTTGCATCCATGCACGTTTAAGAAGCAAGAAGAACTGTCTCCACCAAGCCCTTTTCCTTTTCACAACAGTTTTCTTGCGTAATTTCTGGCCACAATGAGCACCAACTCCTGCAGTAAGTGGAGTTGCACAAAGAACAGCTGGTGACTGTTCGGCAAATGACTCGACTAGAGCATCTATCCGTTTTTTAGAAGAATAGACACTTGCAGCAGAACTATAGTCAATGGATATGAGATCAGCCAAAAATTCAGCCGGATTAACATGATCTGGGCAATGATACCTGTTGAACGAACAAAAAGTATGGACTTAGTTACGTGGACTTTAGCATACATTTCCATGATGATAAAATTTACGCACCTCATCTGTTCCTGAAATGTAAAAGCTATAGCATTGGTGACAACAAGCATCATGAAGAACTTGGACTTTTATATAGATAGCTAAATAAGAAGGTAAAATATAAGGGGTGTATAGAAACAAAAAGGAGACAAAAGTTGTAAACAATACGAACAAAAATTCAGCAGTAAAACTAAGAGTCTTGGTCCTCGTGCACAAATATATGCAGAAACACACAACCATATCTAGATAGGCACATATTCAGATACAGATAGGTATGCAAAAATAGATCCACTGTCAGTAACAGTGAGCCAGCTGCGTATAGAAACCATTGGTAAGGCTGAAGTATATGTTGTTTGTTGCAGCACAATATTGGATTTTATGAATATTGGTCGCTTTAAACAGTGAAGTTCTTTGCATCTTCCATGGAAAACTTGTGCAAAAATTTTAAATTCCAATATGGAAACTTTTAACTCGAGACATCTTTAACCACATAAAACTGGCTTTGGTCTAAAGATTAAATAAATACAACTAAAAGCAGAAAGATTAGTTCGGCTATTAACACCATCTTTCACATGCTATTGGATGAATTCCCATGAGCCTGCTTTAACTTGTGCAATTCTAGGAGATTAAAAAGTACAAGTTCCACTTGCTGCTTAACAGTCAAGTCTCCAGGATGCTAGTAGAAAATGTACCAATATACGAAAAAAAGATACCACAAAGAAATCAATAAAATGAGCATCAAATATAGGATTCAGAAAATTAGTTGATGAAAGTTTCGTTGGGATAATGACCCAAAGTTTGAGAAGTAGAACAGTGGTTCATCATGTGCAGAACCAGCATAGATAAGTGCACCCTCTGTCAGCAGCACAATGTCATCAAATTTACTATATACAGAACTTCGAGGTTGATGTATAGAGCAAATAACAGTATGTCCGTCTTGCGCGAGTTGTCGGAGAGTTTCCATTACTCTCTCTGCCTGGAAAGCATCGAGTCCTGGAAAAAACCATTCATAATATTGTTATCTGCCGATCAAGAAACCTAACATATTCATTTCCTCTTGTACATAAATATCTATAATCACTACATGAAACATTCTGCATGTTTTCTGGGATTTGTTCTTTGGATTTTGTACTCAAACAAGGTATGTTTTCAAACTGGATGGTGCATTGATCATTTAGAAATCTAACAAAAAACAGAATGAAGCTGCTAGTACATCAAACAGGCAAATGTGTTGTGGGTTCATCAGCAAGTGTGACAGATGGGCTTGCCATAAATTCACATGCCAGTAATAAACGTTTCTTTCCACCACCAAGTCTAACCAAAAACAGAATGAAGCTGCTAGTACATCAAACAGGCAAACCTGTTGTGGGTTCATCAGCAAGTATAACGGATGGGCAAGTTCACATGCCAGTAAACTTTTCTTTTCACGACCAAGTAACAAAAACAGAATGAAGCTGGTAGGACATCAAGCAGACAAACCTGTTGTGGGTTCATCAGCAAATATAACAGATGGGCTTGCTATAAGTTCACATGCCAGTGATAAACGTTTCTTTTCACCACCACTTATTCCACGAACCTTTGCATCACCGACATTTGAATCAGCACAACTGACCTTTGAAGAAACAGAACAAACGCACACACAAAAAGATCAGAACACGACAACACTTGGATAAATTGACAAGAAGAGATTAAAAATGACTAGAAGACAGGATAGCGTTCCACCTTAAGTAGGACATCACGGGACATGAAAATAAAAGATTTTAGAAATGATTATAAGATCAACTCACAAATCAATTATGCTGACATGAAAGGGGTGCACTTATAAAATTGAATATTTTAACTGTATGAAAGACTTGTAACATTCAAGGTTCATCAAATTCACCCATACCAAGCCTAGCTTGAACAACAAATTGTTCACATATTCATCTCTCTCTTCAACTGAAGCAATCTCCGGAAGCTGAAGCTCAGCAGCTATTGAAAGTGTCTCCCTAACAGTAAGCTGAGAGAAGAAGAGATCTTCCTGTCTCACAAAAGCAAACCTGAAACAGACAGAACAATAAGCATCACAGACAAAACCGAAAAGACAGTAAATCCAAAGTGAATTTAAACTCCACATCATACACCCCGGAAGTACATACTTGTAGGCCTTCTTAGAACTAGGCCTCCCATTGACCTCCAAAAGACCTGATAAATGCAATCTAGGGGATGCCATCAACTGCCCCGCAAGAACATTGAGCAAAGTAGTTTTTCCTGATCCCGATGGGCCCATTATTGCAAGCAATCTCCCAGGTTTTGCTTCTCCACTCACATTCTTAAGCAAAAACCTCACCTACCAGTTAAACACTCGTCAGAATAATAAGTCACTCAACTCCAAAACCAAACATGGTATAGTTTCTCCACAATTTTAGAGCATCGAAACAGAATGCAAAACTGAACTCTATTTACCAAACAACTTACCGTCTTAGACGACTTATCGGAAAGTGAACACGTGATGTTCCTCCACCTAATAGTCATCGGAACAACTTTTCCGGTCACCGGAGCTTCCCCATCACCGTCATCTTCAGCGTAATCGCCGTTATTATCGGCGTCATCGAATTCTTCTTCAGGTAACAGAACGGGGCCCGTGCTGGAGATGAGACGGAGGAGGAGAGCAACGGCGGCGGCCGTCAGAGCCTGGCCGAAACCGTTGCTGGCAAAAGATACCACCTGGCAGACCATTTTCCCGCCAAAAGGGACCATGGCCGAAGTATGAAAGTTAGAGAGCCCGAAGCTATGGACGAGTGAAGCTGAGAGCTGTGGAGTGTAATGCAAACGTTAACGTCCACTACCTTTTCTCCATTTCATGGGATTTTAGGGTGAAGCAGTAGAGTGGGACTTGGCAGATTATACGAGGTTGGTGGATATTTATTGAAAAGCAAGGAATGGTTATAGTTGAAAGTATCTGTCATGACCATGACACAGTTTTTATTTTCGATTTTTATCGAATCTTATCCGAACCTTTTGAATGTGTATGAAACTTTTCAAGTACCTAGAAATAATGAAATAGGACTTCACATATGTGAATTGAGAATTGAATATTGGAATTTAAGATTGAGCATAATGCATTCTAAAGAAAAATTACATGTACAAAAATGATTTGTGTGCATATTTATTGCTCATATGTGTATAGTATGATTATACAAGTGTGATTTTGACACCTTTTTAGTGGTGATAAGTTATGAATTGCATGTCTAAACACAAATACATATTTTATTATTTGAAATGCATATCATATGACTTGTCAATATATGAATTATGAAATTAGCAAATGGTTAAAAGAAATGTTACAGTGCCTACTCTATTGTCTTAGAAGTGGATAAATGGGCATTCTTATAAGGTTACAGTGCAACTGCTACAGTTTGACACCATCGGTGTCTACAGTTTGATACCTTCGGGTATCTACAGTTTGATACCTTCAGATATTTACAACAACCGCTATCCACATCCACAGAAAATGTGCAGGCTTAACACAGAAAGAAAACTTAACAGTCATAAATGAGAAATACATCATGACAACATAAATAATTGGTATTGATGAGCATTTGTATTGGTTGTAATGATGAATTGTAATGATGTGCAATTATATTAATAATTTGTATCAATGAACGTTGAATATTAATATTTGGCTTATAAATGTTCATTTTCGGTATATGGATAATATGTTGAAGCATATTTGCATTATTTACTTTGCTTAAGTATGCCATCATTGTTTACATGAGCATTAAGTATCAATTTTTGGTTCATGAATGTGAGTTTATGTATATGAGTTGTGATGTTTCTGAATGTGTATGCTTGGCCAATGACTGCTGTGAGTGGTCATGCAAACTAAGTGTTTTCTTACTAAGCTTTCAAGCTTAGCACGAGTGTTAATCCGTGTAGGTTCAAGTCATAGGAGTGAGGTATATGGATCATCTGTAAGAACCAAGGTCAACAAAAAGAAAAAAATACTTTTGGAATGTTTTTTTTTTGTTACATATGATTGCATATGTAATAAAAAAGAAAATTGTATATTTTCTTTTGGATTACTGTGTAAATATAAAGATGTATTACTACTGTTAAATGATAATGTTAGGCATTGGAGAGTTTTGTAATATGTATATGTATAACATTGAATAGAATTACATACCTTGAATGATTGTACAAAAATTTGGTTGCTATGTGGGTGGATGGTTGTCTGTATAAGGGTGTTATACCTTACTTGTAACATAATTTTTTTTTCAAATAAGGTCTAATTTTTTTAAAATCTTGATCTTTAAATTTTTCAAAAAAAAAAACTCCTAGCTTTCAAATTTCTAAATAATTTTTGTTAAAAAATAACAACGAAAAATACACGGTATAAATATTACATTTATATTAATCAAATACTATTTACATGACAATTTGACCTAACT
>JANITX010000210.1:18122712-18136007 GCA_027564395.1 Erythroxylum ulei | reverse complement strand
CCGGAATTTTCGACCGGTCTTTTGATAGCCGTACCGGTACCGACCGGTACGGTACGGTATCCATATCCTTGGTTTATATTGATTAAACATGAAAATATTAAAGGATTTATATATGGTAAGTGTTAACTATTCAAATAGTTAATTTTAGTCATTTTGATGATAATTGACCTAAGCTCAATTATTATTAGTGGACTCTACACTCTGCCCATATTAAAACATTTAATATAGTATCAAAGCAAGTTTGGTTCAGATTATTAATTTCTCGATTGTCTATTTGAAAGTTCAATCTTAGTGGCTCAGTCTAGTTACCGCTGCGTTTATTTCAAGTGACAACTAGATGTCCAACCTCAGTTGCACTTGAGGGGGGTGTTAGAGTATCATATATTTACTAAACATGAAATATTAAAGAGTTTATAAGTGGTAAGACTCAACTATCAAAATGACTAGTTCTAGTCATTTTGACAATAATTAACCCAAGCTTAATTATTATTAATGAGCCCTATACTTTGTTCATATTAAAAAATAAAATAAAACCTGCTGACCTAAAACTGATCATTGAATAACTTTTCACCTATAAGTCTGTGTTGTAAGCGTGTTAATAGAAGCCTTTAATTTGGTCAGCCAACATAATGATGTGGTCGAATAATGTGCTTAGTGATAAGAAGTGGATTATCGAAGCTTGCAGTTCTTCATTGGTTTGTTGTCGGGGGAAAAAAATCTAGATATATATGGTCATCTTAATTTATAGGTTAGCATGTTTGCTGGGAGGCCTGAGAATTATGAGCAAGTCCTTTTCAAACGAAATTTCTAGTTGACGAAGTCCATCAATTATTGATAGATATCGATCCTATCTCGTTTCCAATTTTCTGGAGGACTTGGCTGATTTTCTGGTGAACAATTGTCCAGTTTAAAAATATTCTAGACATGCCATAACAAAAGATAAAAGAGATGAAAATCATATTTCATGATTTCAGGGAAGACTAGCGGTAAAATTTCAAACTATGTTGGTGACAACTAGTATCAATACACATTGAATCTGCAACCGAAATGCATAATTTAGAAAATGACATGTAAAGATTAATAATGGAGGCTAAAGAAATAGTCCCAACTACCCGAGCAGCTCTCAAGTGGACACCATACTGAGGAGACTTCACATGAGATTGGCATACAGGAAAGGTTATACTTAGCTAATCATGGAGACTGTTGGTTCCATCGATCACCTAAAATTCATAAGGGGTTTGATCCTATCCTGGTTCCATCGATCACCTAAAATTCATAAGGGGTTTGATCCTATCCTGTTTCCATCGATCACCTAAAATTCATAAGGGGTTTGATCCTATCCTATCCCTCATGAATCAAAATAAGACTTGTTCAAAGTTTACATAAATGTTGTTGGTGTAAATATAACTAGGACAATATTGAATTACAAATTTACAACTTTACTCAACATTAATAGTCAGAAAATAATGAAAGCACTATAGATAAGGATGCATCCACAAATATAAAAATTGAAATATTTTCATATTATCTATGACATACACAAAAGATAGATGTCTAGACAGAATTTTAAATTACTTATAATGTTCTCTATAAGTATGTTGAATTATATCATATGCCAAGTCTTTTTAAGTACTTTTATAAAAACTAGTATAGTACTATTATTAGGCTAATATTAGTATTTGCCAATATTAATAAAAAAAGCACTAACCCAACAAAAAGAATAATTATATATTAAGTTTGATTTAATAAGTTTAATACAATTTTATATCGTCGGATTTTAAATCAATGGCCTAATATTTAGAAAAATTTATAATTTTTTAACGATAAATAAACTATCAATAAGAATCTAAATAAAAATCAAACCTAATAAAAATGATTGCATAAATATTATAAAATTTTAAATCTAAATACTTAATATATTTTACAAGAAGTTCTTTGAATTCATTTTATATAACTTTTAATATAAACTCTATATCTATAATATTTATGTTTCTTAATTAAATTCTATATTTGACTCAAAGGAGTTGTATAAAAACTATACAATTTATGTTTAACTAAATATTTAAAAAAAAATATTTACCAAATTTTTTTAAAATTATATATATATATATATATGAATTTTGATATTAATATTAAATTTTGAAAAACTTTATTACATAAATATTTTGAATTTTATATCTCAATGGTATAAATCTTGCTTAATATAATATTATAATCATGATTCTGTCATATTTTTCAATTTGTTATTACGATGAAGGTTAAAAACTTTATACATTAGAACATTGATTTCAATATTAGTTTTCAAATATTCTATTTCATTTTGAATATACAGAACACATTGTTTCATTTTGAAAATCTAAATGATGGGTTGATTCACATAAGCATTTTATTTATTTTTTAAATCTCCTTATTTGACTTTATATTGAAAAACTGTATACAGATATGTCAACATAATTTATACATACACTACAGTGAAAAGTAATATAATTTAAAAGCATTTATTATATCCCCAAGTCAAGACAATACTCTAAGCTTCCTTCACCATCAAATGATAATGCTATTTACAAACCTTGGACTTTGTTACGCAGTCTATAACATGAAATCCGATCCCTAGAGTTAAAAATATCTTGCAATGGATTGAGATGGATTTCGTCAACCGCTATTTGGCTTGGACTCTTTATTTACTTGGCGAATATTCTTTAAGAAAAGTTATATTGTACATATTTTTTTAATTATATGTTTATAAAAAGATTATTTTTATGATTTAAATATGTGATCTCATAGTTAAAAAAAAAAAATGAAAGAAAGAACTTGCAGGCTACAACTAAGAACCGCGTACTAAAGTGAAATCATTGACAGCTTAGAGCTAAACGAGCCGAAGAAGCTTGACAGCTTAGAGCTAAACGAGTCGAAGAAGCTGGAAATCCTAAATTTTCATCCTTCCAAAAGCAGGTGGGTTCCACATATTAACTATGTGTGTAATTGAAGTTTGAACTCATCTTGTTCAAAACCAGCTATCCCTATCAGTAGAGCAAAATAAAAATAGTTAGGTTAGGTATATCGAGAACCTATATGAAGATCATGCTTGTAGTTGTAGGATCTATTACCTTTATGGGCTCATAGAAAGATTGCAATAATTGGAGAGGTCTCATAATAATTAATCAAATGTGCAAGTACACATACCCTTTGTGGTGATCCTTTTCATGCCAATGAGCATCAAACTGGTAGCACGTCAGTAATGATGGCTCAAACGTATTTCTGCCACAAGTCTTCCTTAGCTTAACTCCACTCGTATGACTAATGTTTTTGGTCTTAAAGCTTAATCAACTACAATCCAATATTCAAATTCCCTAATAAATTCTAAGGTTGATAAGTAGGTGTGTTTCGTGTTTATATCTTCAGAATTACAAGCAAATAGACTTGAGTTCTTAAAAATACTTCATTCAACGCGCAGAATGCATAATATTACAAAAAATTAAAATTAAAATTAAAACCCTAACTCGACTCCTTTCGGCAATATACTAGAATTATTATCTTTTCTTGGCGCGAAAGAAATCGGCAGCTTCTAATTAGCCTGTAAAACAAGCAATAGAACTACGAATATGATATATCATTTTAGGTGAATAAATTTTGTTTTTTCGCCTTGGGATCCAGGTAAGCAATAATCAAGTGGCTGTCTTTGCATAAGTGAAGAAATAGAAGCGCATGATTTGGGGGCATAAGTCGCTTTCTTAGTCTATGTTTTCTTATTTTGGAGGGACGCAACTTGCACCAACACGGTTCCTCTTCTAAATCATTCATTATGCATATAATATTTTTAACTCTTTATAAATACACCAACTTCGATTCATACACTACCATCCTTAATTAGACACTCTCCGGCATATAGATCCCTCTCTCTCTCACACACAAACACAACACAAAAACATGGGTGCTCTGGACTCCTTCTCGGATTTCCTCTCAGACTTGTTTATAGTTACAAGGAAAAAGATCAGAAAGAGAAAACCAATGCAGGTACTTCTATATATCTATGTTTGCTGTGCTAATTACCTGACTAGTGAATGCTTCTCTCAACTTCTTTTCCTTCTCCTTTTCCCAGACAGTTGAGATCAAAGTGAAAATGGACTGTGAAGGCTGTGAAAGAAAAGTAAAAAATGCTGTGTCCTCCATGAGAGGTACAACCTTGAATCCGTCCGTCCTTTACTTACTTTTTATTATAGCGTTTGTTAATTTTTTCTGAAACAACAAAACTTCCACAACATAAAGATGCTTCACCCGTTTTTCTTTTTGAATAAGCCTAAAGTCCATGAAAATTTTTATTCTTGACATGATTGAAATAAATTTGTTTGCCTATTAACCCGACCATTGGTCCTTTCTGTACTACCTTCTGCGCTTTCTTTTCCCTGTGGATTGGACGTTGGTAACCAAAAGACATGCAAGATATGCGTACAGATTGCATATAAAACTAGAACAAGGTAAGAATAAATAAGAGTGAGAAATAGCAGTCAAAACAATAACTGAACTTCTGAGCTTCCTCTTACGGGAAACTGCGTGAGACATAGCAAGTGTTCACTCTGTCCTCTTTGCAGTACTCGTAAAAATTGAAAGAGGTTCGCTACTTTCAGTCTCAGATACCCTTTAGTGTGTGGCTGTCTTCATGAGTTCATGTAATCAAAATCGAAAGCAAAGCTTTCGCAAACTTGACGCCCAAACAAAATTATTCCTTTTGACATACGAAATTTAAGTGCTTCACTCAAGTTTCAATTTTTAGTGAAAGAACAGATTTTTTTAATATCTCTTATCACGAACTAGTGTAAAGACGTATACATACTTACACACATATATATACATATATAGATAAACACTTCTACTGGGACATGTTAATTCTTGTTACTTATGATTCTCTAAAGTACTACTATTACAAGTCCTGTTCGTAGAAAGGGACATCAATCATATCCTAATCATTAATTTACATACATAACTGATACAATAAATGCCACAAATCAAACATATCTTCATAGCTAAAGGTTGTAAATGAACCAGGTAGCTTCCATTAAAACTAGCCAATTCGCAGTTACAACAGATGAACCACAACTCAAACGCTAATTATTATCTATGCATGACCTGTTTTCTCATTCTCCTTCTCTTTTTTTTTTGTAGGTGTGAGATCAGTTGAGGTCATCAGAAAACAAAGTCGAGTAAAAGTTACCGGATACGTAGAGCCAAACAAGGTCTTAAACAAAATAAAGAGGACAGGAAAAAGAGCAGAGTTCTGGCCCTACGTGGAATATAACTTGGTATCCTACCCTTATGTAGCTGGTGCCTATGATAAGAAGGCACCAGCAGGTTATGTTAGGAACGTTTATCAAGCTCTGCCTAGCCCAAACGCGACCGACGAGAGGCTCGCTACAATGTTTAGCGACGAAAACCCAAATGCATGTTCCATCATGTAGAATATTTTTGTAGTAAGATGAGCAAATATATGTAGTTTGTCGTTTTTACACCTTGTTATATAAATATAGTTGAATTTAGTAAGATATTTGTAGTCCCTTCTCTCCTGCGGAGTTTTGTTTGTCACTTGTATGGTTGCCTAGATACGCCTTTTGTATTTTGGTTGCAGATAATTATGAAATGAACCTTATAGAGGTCATTACGTCATAGATATATTGCAGGTTTTTTATTTCTAATTATCTGGAAATTTGTACGAGTAAAATTTGTTTGTTATGTCTAAAAATTATAAAGATTCAGCAGGAATCCGCATTCAGGTAAAAGTGCAGATGTTCCGGCTTTAATAATCTTAATTAGTCACTTCAATCATGAAGTCATAAGGTTGGATGATCACGATTAGAGCTGCATAATTTATGTATAAACAGATTACTTTATCGTATTTGTGGCTAAATAATTGAATGGTTTTGAAAAAGAATGATGATATAACTGAGATGTTCCAGTGGACTGACTTATCCAAGAATATAAGTATACATTTATTATGTTACTTAGTGGTTTTAATTAACCATTAGTAGAATAAAGTGATGCACAAGAAAAAGGTCCTGAGGTACCGATTCCTTTACCAGTGATCTTAAAGCCATATTGTGTACTTATTACAAGTCTAACGGAAACGTTTGGTGTTATTATGTTCCAAGATCTTAACTAAAATCTAAGACTTTTGATATACATTTTGATGGAACCTTATCTGTTGAGTGTTCAGTCTATTTTGTGACTCTTTGTAATCATCTACACATTTATGGTTCATAGAAATAACGAATAAGCGAAGATAAGACAAATGACAGTAGAATCAAGCTTTTCTAGAAAGACACGGTCGTGTAGGTTGTTCCACACCTGTATCCTTTACATATACAATCGTGTGAATCAACCGTGCAAGTCTCTAGAACCGTAAGCTGAAGGACGTGAAGGGTGAAAACATACACAGTCTTGTATACGCCCGTGTTCATAACATACACAGATGTGCATGACAACTGTGTAATTATCGTGTATGTAACTATTTATGGTGCAGAAAAAATCATTTTGAAATATAAAAAACAAAAAGGCGTAGGTTTAATCATTAAGTGAAGTCAAAATATTAGAAAAAAAAAGTGAGGAAAAACATAGACGAAGCAAGTAGAAGAGTATTCTCATCCTTCTTTTATTGTTTTTGGGATGGTTTGAGAGTTTTTTATTGATACATCAACTTTGGTTTCAATCCTGAAATTTAGTGAAACAACTTGTAGTTGTGGGTTGAGATATTGTTTTGAGTAAATGTTAGCTGCTAAAGGTAAACTTTATAAATCTTTATTTGAATTTTGTGGATTTGCTCGTCGATTTGGCATGTAATTTTTTTCTATACACTGGAGGGTTTTTTATATAAATCTTGATGTTTGCTTCGTTATTATGTTTCTTATTCTTATACTGATTTACTATTTAAAGTTGAAGAGTGTTTTGTTGTTGATCTTTGGTTGATCTTTTAGAGAGTTGTGTTATTGACTCCCAACAAGTAGTATCAGAGTCATCATGATGGAAGGTGCAAACAACTTTATGGTTAAGTTGACGTCAACAAATTGCTCTATTTGAAGCCTATGATGGAGGACCGGACGTCAACAAATTGCTCTATTTGAAGGCTTATGATGGAGGACCTTCTGTACTGCAAGGATCTCTTTGATCCTATTGATATGGAAAAAGGTGTAAAAAATGATATTCCTTCAAAACCTAAGAAGATGTTAGATAGAGAATAAGAAAAGATGAAGCAGAAAATTATGGTCACGATTCGATAATGAATTGATATCAGTATATTCAAACATGTGTCTCAAGAAACAGATCCTTTTGAGTTATGAAAAAAGATAAAAGGTTTCTATAAAAGGAAGACTACCCATAACAAGGCCTCTCTGATCAAAAGGATAGTAAACTTAAAGCTGAAAGCTGAAAAATCTGTGTCGGAGCATTTGAGTGATTTCCAACATATAATCAAAAAACTTACAACAATGAAAATCATTCTTGATAATGAGCTTCAAGCATTGTTCTTATGGAGTTTGTTATCGGATAGCTGAGAGACATTGGTCGTGAAAATTAGCAATTTAGCTTCTGAAGGTGTGCTTTTTTTGGATGTAATAAAAGAAAGTATGTTGAATGAAGAAATCAAAAGAAAAGAGATGAAAGTTGACAATGTGTAGGCTTTCATAGCAGAAAGCAAAGAAAGGAGCAAAAGTAGAGGTCTCAAAGAATGTAGCAAGTCTAAGAATCGATCGAAGTCTAGAGGTAACAAAGAGGTAAAGACATGTCACTATTGCGATAAGTCAAGACATATTAAGAGGTTCTGCTATAAATGGAAGAGGGATCAGGAAAAATACAAGATCATCACAATAATAGAGATGATAAATATAGTCGTAACTACTATAAGCATGGATGATAAGGTGTCCCTAGTTTTTGACAAAAGTGAATGCCTCTATGTCAATGATTCGGGTTCTGAGTGGTTGATTGACATGAGAGCTTCATATAATTGTATTCCAAAAGTGGGTTACTTCTCAAAATACAAGAGTGAAGATTTTGGAAGCGTAAAGATAAGAAAATAAGTTCCACTAAGATTATTGGTATGGGTGATATTTGAATCCAAATAAACGTTGGATGCTTGTTGACCTTGAGAGATGTACAACCCATCCTCGAATTAAGACTAAATTTGTTATCGATAAATGTTTTAGATCAAGAAGGATTCTAGCACACTTTTGGTGATAAGAAGTGAAAACTGTATAAGGGAGCAATGACAGTTGCTAAAGGAGAGTTATATTGCATATTGTACAAGACACATTTAAAATTATGTGATGGTAGATAAGTATACACAGTTGAAGAGGAATCTTCTCCAAAATGGCATCGACAATTAAGGCATATAAGTTAGAAATGATTAAATTTACTAGTTAGTAAATCCCTTATCCCAATCAAAAACATCCTACCACTTAATCCTTGTGATCATTTCTTGACAAGAAAGTAGTATAGAGTCTCTTTCAATAGAAGATCTATAAGGAAGATGGAGATATTGGAGATGATGCATTCAAATGTTTGTGGCCCAATTAAAGAGGAGTCTTTGGAAGGTAAAAAATATTTTATTAGATTTATTGATGATGCTTCGAAGAAGACTTGGGTATACATGTTGAAATCAAAGATTCAAATTTTTGAAACTTTCCAGAAATTTAATACCATAGTAGAAAGGAAGCTGAAGTTTCTGCAAATAGATAATGAAGGTGAGTATACTTTCAAGGGGTTTGAAGATTACTGTACATCACATGACATTATACTAGATAAAACCAAACCTAGGACTCCATAACATAATGGTGTTACTGAGAGGATGAACAAAACAATTGTGGAGAAGGTTTGATACATGCTCAGAATGTCCAAGTTGATGAAGACATTTTAGGGTGAAGCGGTTAGAATTGCAGTTTATTTAATCAATCAAGCTCTATAAGTTTCCTTGAATTTTGAGACTTTGGAGAGAGCATAAATAGGTAAAGATTTCACATATCATCATCTAAGAGTGTTTAACTGCAAGGTATTTAAACACATCCTTAAGGATCAAAGACAAAAGTTTAATAGTACTTTGCATCTTTTTTGGCTATTGTGATGATTAGCTTGGCTTCAAACTCTATCACCTAGAGAAGTTTAAAATGGTCAGGAGTAGAAATTTGGTATTCCAAAAGCATAAGAGAGGTATTGATCTTCTAAGAGGAGATAAGGTTACTCACAGCAGCTCATCTTATGATGTTGTTAATTATTCTCTAATTTCTACCACTATTGAGGAATGTACAAGTGAAGAAGATGAAGTATGTGACCAAACACAGGTTGTACAAACACAGGTTGATAGTGATCAGGTACAACCTGGTAATGATGAGATATAAGAACCACACCCAAATAATGCTGAAGTTAAAATCATTAAGGATAATAAGCAAGGGGAGCAATTGGATCCAACAGCTAATAATATATAGCTTCGAAGTTCAACAAGGGAGAAAAGGCCTTTTATAAGATATTCGAGTTCAGAATATCTGTTGGTTACTGCTGAAAGGGAGTTTGAGAATGTTCAAGAGATTGCATCATCTGAAGAAAAAGATCTCTGACTCACAGCCATGTAGGAAAAGATGAATTCTCTAAAAAAGAATGATATATATGAGCTTGGGAAGCTTCCAAAAGGAAAAAAAAGTACTGAAAAATAAATAGGTTCAAGAAAGATGGTGATAAGCCAGTGAAGCATAAGGTAAGGCTAGTGGTGAAAGGGTTCAGTCAAAGAAAGGGTATAGATTTTGATAAAAATGTTCTCATAATGGTTAATATGACCTCAATTTTGAATAGTATTGGATTTGACTACTCGTTTGGATCTTAATCTTGAGCAGTTGGATGTTAAAACAACCTTCTTGCGTAGAGATTTGGAAGAGGACATATACATGGAGCAACTAGAAGGTTTCAAAGCTAAAGGCAAGGAGAATCTGGTTTGTAAGTTGAAGAAAAGCTTATATCGGTTAAACAAGCTCTAAGGTAGTGGTATTAGAAGTTCGATGGCTTTATATTGGGTTATAGTGACAAGCAAACATATGTCGATCCTTGTATGTATTTCAAGAAATTCACAAGTGAGAACTTCATTATTCTTCTTCTATATGTTGATGATATGCTGATTGTGGGTCAAGATATTGGAAGAATGCAAAAATTGAAGGAGGATTTATCTAAATATTTTGATAGAAAAGATTTAGAAACTGTAAAGCAGATTTTAGGCATGGAAATACGTCGGGACAATAAAAGTAGGAAACTTTAATTGATACAGGAAGGATATATTATACGGGTATTAGAAAGGATCAATATAAAGTATGTCAAACTAGTTAGCGCGCCACTGCACCTCACTTCAAGCTGAGTAAGCATGTATGTCCCTTAACAGAGAAGGAGAAAGATGAGATGTCTTCTGGTTCATACTCATGTGTAGTAGGATCTCTTATGTATGTAATGGTGTATACAAGGCCAGATATTGCATAAGTTGTTGGGTTACTATGTAGATACTTATTTAATCCAGGAAAGGTTCACTAAGAAGTAGTAAAATGAATTTTGAGATACTTCAGAGGTATGTCAAAGTGGAGTTTGTGTTTTAGTGATGATGAACTAATTCTAAAAGGTTATATGGATCCAAATATAGTTGGAGATCTTGATGGAAGAAAATGTACTTCAGGTTTTCTATTCAAGTTTGCAGGGAGCCATTTCATGACAATTTAAGCAACAAAAGTGTGTGCCTTTATGTACGATTGAAGCAGAGCATGTAGTTACAATAAAAGCTGGTAAGGGGATGCTCTAGTTGAAAAGATTCTTTCGAGAGTTGGATGTGAAGCAAGAAGACTATATAGTATTTTGTGATAGTCACAAAATACTATTAAATTGAGCAAAAATACTATATATTATTCCCTCACAAAGCACTTATATGTCAGATATTATTAGTTGAGATCCATGATTAAGAAGCAACAATTGACATTGAATAAGATTTATATGGACATTAATGATGTTGATATGTTGACTAAAGCGGTTCCCATAAGCAAGCATAAGCTTTATGATAAGCTTGTTGGGTTAGGATGTCTTTCAAGTAGATGTTGAATCATAATGTGTCTTCCCCATAATTGGGTTGAATCAAGGTTTTCTGGATAGATAAGATCGTATAGGATAGTACACACTTGTATCCTTTACTTATATGGCCGTGTGGATCAATCGTGTAAGTCTCTAGAATCAAGTGCTGAAAGACTTGAAAAGCGAGAATAAATTGTGTACACGCCTGTGTTCATAACATAAACGACCGTAAGTGACTACTGTGTAACTCTCTTTAACTATGTATATCTACAACTTAGGCGGTGCTAGAAGAGAAAGAGTCATTTATACGACCGCATATATAACCATGTAATATGTTAAAAAAACCTATTTTGAAATATAAAAGAGAAAAAGATATAAGTGTAATTATTCCAAAACATAAAAAGTAAGAAAAAACAAAGAGAGAGTAAGTAGAAAAGTATTCTCATCTTTTGGATTTGGTTGAGAGTTTGTTGATTGATACATCAGCTTTGCTTTCAATCTTGAAACTTGGTGAAACAACTTGTAAGAAAGAGGTGAGATAATGTTTCGAGCAAGGGTCAATTGTTTAGGATTAAACTTTGTAAATCCTTATTTGAATTTAGTGAATTTACTTGTGGGTTTGGCCTGCGATTTTTTCCTCCGTATTGGATTATTTTCCAAATAAATCTTGGCGTTTGCTTCGTTATTAAGTTTCTTATTCTCATACTGATTTGCTAGTTAAAGTTTAAGAGTGTTTTATTATTAATCTTTTAAAGAGTTGTATTATTGACTCCCTATATTATCATGAACTAAAAATTAGCATATATTGAGATTAATGAGCCTTAAAGTTGATTTGGGCATACAAATTAAAAAGAAATTACCATATCAGAAATTCATCCTTAGAGATTAATTTAAAATTCATCTACGTATTTAGGTAAATAGTGACTCATTAAAATGCCTTAGAGCAACTTTACCGACCCTGAGCTAATTTTCAATTCATTTTATGGCAGTTATAGGAATTGGCCAACTAGGGGTTTGCATTATACATATTTATGCAATTTGCCTTTACTTTATAATCTACAGCATCAAGGATTTTAGGGTTAATTATAAAAAAAAATCCAAACTTTCATTAAATTTTCAATTATAGCTCGAACTTTAAAAAGTAATAATAAAATACCCAAATTTTTAATTTTTTTCAATTCTATCACAAACTTCAAAAAGTAGCAATAAAATGCTTAAACTTTCAATTTTCTTCAATTCTAGCCTGATGTTATCTGTTATTCTCTCGATGCCCTCACCTCTTTATTTTCTATTTATTCTTCTGACGCCCCAAACTACTATCGCATTACAACGTACTGCACCCGTAAGCTCTTCGTTTCCAGTTTGTTTTCCTGGCCCTTAATGTAAGGGCATCGGGGCTGCTTAATCTGAAAATTGAAGGGTGAGGGTGTCGAGAGAAAAAAACTGAAAACGAAGGAAAAAACTAAAATCAAAAGGTAAGATCGTCGGGGCTGCGTAATATGATTTAATTCATTTTTAAACAATGACGTTATTTTTAATTATGTGACTAAACGACGTCATTTCATTAATCTTCATTTATTGTGTTAATTTTGGATGATGTGTATTAATAGTTAAGGTTTCTTAAACATGTGGTAAACTATGTCAGCAAACTTAACGAAAACACTAACGGCGGGCTAGAATTGAAAAAAATTGAAAGTTTGAGCATTTTATTGCTACTTTTTGAAGTTTGGGCTAGAATTGAGAAAAATTGAAAGTTTTGGCATTTTATTGCTACTTTTTAAAGTTCAACATATAATTGCAAGATTTTAAGTACTTACAATTCACTATGGTCACATATTTATAGAAACTATTCCAATATAACTTAAGAGGTTTGACGTGATTTGATATGGATTGTAATATTCACTACAAGAAATCAGTAGTTTACCGACGTACTATACGGTCAGTAAACTATGAAAACAAAGACGGACAAAATTGTCGGTAAAAAGACCATAGTTAAATATACCGACAGTTTTATTCCGTCGGTAATTTACCAACGACCAAAAGCATATTACCAACGGTATAAATTACGTTGGTAAATATTACCAACGAATAAATGTAACATCCCGCTTCCGTAGAACGGGTGCTAGTGTACATGCCTTTATGGCTTGCCTGGACAACTGATTACTGAACTGACTGATTGGGTAACTGCACTGAGATAAGCATATTGTTATATGGCACTGATAAAT
>JANITX010000210.1:18110422-18122612 GCA_027564395.1 Erythroxylum ulei | reverse complement strand
CTTCTTTTTCTCTTCTCCCACGATGCTTCTCTTCTTCTAAGCCAAGACACATTTTTATTCCTATTTTTCCCATTTTGGCCTCCAATATAAGCCTTATATCTTTTAACCTTAAGTGACTTGCCCATTTTGCCCTTCATTCATTCTTATAACATTTATGCTTCAATTCACTTAATCTATGTCATAAAAATCCTACTAACCTTGACATAAATAATGAGCTCCAAAAATTAATCCATCAAACCTCCTAATTCATTTAAATCGTGCTTAATTCATCAAGAAAAATTTTGGGGGCCAACATATTAAATATATATGGCCAAATGAATGTGAGAGTAAGATATGAAGGTACTTACTTATCACCTTTATCAATAACTATACTCGACATAGTTATACCTATTTGATTTTTCATAAATTCATAGCATTATATTATTTTCAACAATATATAAGTTTAGTTCATAATTGGTTAAATAAGAAGATAAAGGCTTTAAAACCTTATAGAGGATAAAAGTATCTACTTGATCAATTTAAGATGTCAAGTGATAAAAAAAAGCATAAATACATAATTGACTATTCTACAAACTCATCACTAAAATGGTCTTGCAGAGAAGACAAAAAAAATTATGCTTGGAACAACTAGGTATAAATATTAATGCAAAAAAAATTACCTATCATTGATTAAGATGATGAATTATCGATGATCAAATATGTACTTAAAGAAAGTGAGACTTCAAAAACTAATAGGTAATTTTAAAGTGTTAAAGATGACGAAAATTGAGTCAATTTTGGATTATTGTGCAAGAGTAGAGCAATTTCATATGCAATTTATCTTTTAAATCATAGTCCTGTAAAGAGCTTGAAAGATGTTACTCTATAAAAGGCAAACTAAGGTTAATACTATGACAAGCCAAGAGGGCCTAATTAACCCAATAAGTATCAATACAAACACTAATAGACATTCATATATATCACATTATCCATAACATTCATACTCCACAAAGATCCAATCATAATCATCAAAGTCGATGCAATGTTGTATTCCATCAAATTCTCATAGAACATATTCAATAAACTCTAACTATAAACATCTACCAACCAATCATAACTATAATTAGAGTTAAAAATGACAACTCAATCCAATGTAGCATATAGAAATTTGACTCAGTAAATATAAAGGTATGAACAATTTATCATTTATTAGGTTGTATATTAACGAAGTAACATAATGTACACAAATGACAAATTCAAAATTATTGAAGGAGATTGAACTCCCAATCTCTTTAGAACTTAACATTGAAATTTTAAACAACATTGTTCGATTTTAATTTTATTAAATAATTACAGTTACTGTATCATGCATCAGTATATAATATATATACTGTATCATGCATCAGTATATAATATTTGTGATAAAAAGTCATTATACCAAAAAGTCAATACAAAATATCAATTACTATACAATCAATCGTAAATATTGTACCAAAGTTCAAATTCAAAATTTAAGACATAATCAATATTCTAGTTCCAAACAATATGATATAAGATGTTGGTAATTATTTAAAGCTAAAAATATGATAATATTAGTATTTAATTAATTAGTTTCAGAAATTATGTTTTAAAACTGATAAAGCCCTTAAATTGATTTCTTAATTTGTAAGAGTAAATAATTAACTAAAAAACAATTAGAAACAAAGTAAAAAAAACAACCCAACATTCACACATCATTGGAGAAAGGAGAGGGCGGAAAACAGGACACTACCTTCCGTTTAGAGCGTCGGAGAAGACCACGTCGACGACGCAGCAGGTCGATAGCAACAACTCACCTCTAGATGACGGCAATGGCAGACACAAGCAACAGATGGATGAGGAAGAAGATCAGGAACTCGCGGACGCAGGCGCAGGCGCGGGGTGGGGGGAAAAGAAAGGGTTTCGATTGGTTTTAATTATAACCAAAACGACGTCATTTTGGTTATCATTTAAACGTTAAATGATGAATAAAACGACATCGTTTGGTTTAAACCGAAACGATGTCGTTTTCGTTATCAATTAAACGTTTTAATCATAACCAAAACGACGTCATTTGGTGATAAACCAAATGACTTCGTTTTAGTAATGATTTAAACGTATAACTAATAACCAAAACGACGTTGTTTCGTTTTAAACCATACGACGTCGTCGTCGTCTTCCTGAAACGTTAAAAACTTCAACAAAACGACGTCATATGGTTTAACAATTATACGACTTCATTTTGGTTATCAATTCAACGTCTACAACTTTCACAAAACGACGTCGTATGGTTCCAAACCTATACAATGTCGTTTTGGTTATTTCAATCCTACAGCCTAACGATGTCGTTTTATTAGGGTTAGAATCTGACAACTAAAATAAAATTTTACCGACATATTTACCAATGGACGTATCTGTCGATAATCCTTTTTGCCTGATTTTAGCGATGGAATTTTTTACCGTCGCCAAAGTAATATTTGCCAAACAACATTGCCGATGTCTATACTAGGTCCGTCGGTAATTGCCCACGGTTTACATTCCGTCGGTAAATGTCCGTCGCCAATTTACAGTTTTCTTGTAATGATTTGATCATATTAAATTGCTTATTATGGATTTCATATTCAACTACTTAGGCCTTCAAATTTAATTCTAATGAACTACCTATTTAAACCAAATTATCATGGTGATCTTTTTAAATAAATTTAATTTTAAGATATTGGTAACTAAAATTTGGTACAATACTTATTTGAGTTAAGACGATAGTTTTAAAGTGAGCATTAAGATATGATTTAAATGCAAAGATATTCTAGTATAATAAAAATTCAAGTTATATTCTTGAAAAAAAATGTCCAGCTTCCAACTAATATTTTAAATAGAAAAAAGTTGAAAAATATTATTAAATAGTGGTGTAATTCAGATAGAATGCCATTTTTTAAAATAAAAACACATCACTTACTACTTTTAAGATCTCTGTGCCTTTCAGCAAATGAATCCATAAACCATTTATTTTTTGACTGCCCCTTCTCAAAAACTATTTGGGACCACTGTCTTTCTCATTTCAACTTGCCCACTTTCAACCACTCTACCCTTTCAACTATCTTTCTTGGTTCTTAACTGTTTCCAGTACCAGAGCTTCAGTCATCACTCACTTTCCTCCACTGCTCTCCACTACTGTTTACCACATATGGACTGAACGTAATGCCAGAACTTTCAAGAATGAAGCCTCGGCTGAGGAGAGAGTGCTTTTTGGAGTAATCTCCCACATTAGGGAACTTCTCAGCCTATATACTGAGAGGAGGTAATTTAGATTAGGACTCTCCTTATTTTGTAGGTTAATTGCTCATTCTATTCCAGGTCACAACTTCGAGGTTCTCTTTGGATTGTCCATGCTTGTCATGCCTACCCTAGGAGGTGCAGCACAGTTATTTCTTGGCGGCAGTTTTCTTCTTGGCTATTCCGGGGCAATGGTTGTACAGTTTACTTCAGTTTCTCCTTGGCTTGCTAACAATGGGTTTGGAATTTTTTAGTTAGGTTTTCTATTTGGATTTTGTATGTTTGGGTTTTATTTGGATAAGTTTCTTGGTATTTTTGCTGTTGATTGGGTATCGGGTTGCTTCTTCCATAACTACTGAGTTCCTTAGTTTATTTTGGTTTGCTCTAAGGCTAGTTGCTAACTTTAGCTGGATGAGCCTTTTGTGGCATAGTTTGTGAACTCTTTGTACATATTTTGATCATTTATTTATTTTTCTAATTTACCAAAAAAAGATTTATATGATAGCCAAATTTCAATCTAGATTAGCAGTGAGATGTGGGATGTAAAATCCATAAATGTAAAACTCATGTACCAATTTGTGATTATATCTCATAATACTTTCACAAGTTTAGAGTGACATGACTCACATATTGAAAAAGAAGAAGGAAACTCATAGTGATTATTGTTAATTTGTACACTGTATCACTTACAAAAACGTTAAATGATCACTAGGACTTTCATTTTTTTCTCGGAGGAGACGCAATTGCAGACCGACTGTACTAATGATTGAGAACTCAACAAAACGTCATCGTGTCTATGCACTAGCGAACTAAGAACTAGTAGAAATGCGACAACGAGATGCATAGAGACCCTTTTGTAACAATCAGCGAAAGGAGTCATTGGCCCTTGATTTCAACCATATCCTTATTGTGAAAACGATATGGAGAACATATATTGTGTTAAATAATTACATATTGTCTTAAATAATATGTAATTAGTGTTCAGTGGACAGGCAATTTCGGTGCTAAAGATAATTAAGTTGACGCAAAAATCTATATAATATTCATACAAATACAATGAAATCTTGTCAGAATAACTATAGTGGGTAGGTCGGACAAGGGCTAGCACTATCGGAGTAAAGTTTCTTCAAAAAGAGAGACAGTCTTCATGATTTATTTGATTGATCAGCAGTCTACTCTCCAATCCATTTTCAATTTGATGTTGGCCACCACTTTATTGAACATCATCTAAATATGTATTGGAATTGTAAGATTTGCATTTGATATGCTTGGATCATATGAGCTCATACTTCTGTTGTTATTTGCCGAAAGACGCAGAAAAAAGGTGGTGGTATATTTTAATTAATCCATAACCAAGAGTGATTGAAGAACAAGCCCAAAAGTTTGTTTTTATATAATTTTGATGAATTGTTACATTGAATTAAGATGGTGATAGTGGAAATGGAATGTATGTTTATTTGATGAACTGGGTCCATAATAAGATAATACTTTGGATAAATTATATTAGTGATCTTCCAAGATGACATTGACAGTAAAGATATATCCGGGATCTGACACCTGTGGTTGCTCATATGACCAGAAGCAAGATCTTGCTGTTTAAAAAGGCTGTGGTTGTACTTGTATGTATCGACTTCAACACCTGGAGAGCAATTGGTAGAGTTGACAGGAATGAATAAAAACTCGGATAATAAAAACAGCATTTAATCAATACAAGGGAACTACCTCAAGCACCTGAGAGCAGTATGCACATACCAACGACTAAATCTTAGTCCTCCACAAATCATTAAACTAGAATTCCATTCAGTAGACATCATTTGATGATTAGATATTCTCAACGTTACAGAGCTTTCACTTACCAGTTGACTTCTTGATGTTGGAGAAGTTATCCGCCTAAGGTTTTCCTTGCAATTATGTTACTAAAGGTTGCTTTGTAAGAAGTAGAACATTATACCTTCAATCGATGATCGCTGCTATATCACCATACATGACGTTTTCACATATACTTTAATATTGAATCATAAGCATGTTCGAATAAAAGAATCTACATACTTCCCTTGACTGCACTATGCAATACTCATAATTGCTTGCTCATTTTGCCAAGTTATATGTTGCATATATAAAGAAAATCAAATATTATTTCCAAAGCATCGCAGCCTTGCTTTCTGAGACATTGAGTGGAAAAGTAAAGCTATTATAGCAATGAAGCATCTCGTTTATCTGCTTTGATCCTGATAAGGGCCGTACTGTTTGAGAGATGTCTGGGAAGAACATCTTGAAGAGAATGTTTTACTGATGATAAGAAGGAATTTCTTCCATTGTAGTCCAAGTGGACTTTCTTCCATTGTTGTCCAATAAGAAGGAATTTCTTCCATTGTAGTCCAAGTGGAGTTTCTTCCATTGTTGTCCAATAAGAAGGAATTTCTTCCATTGTAGTCCAACTGAACAGTTGATATTTTCATGATTGAAATTGAATTATCATATCAGGGAAGATTTCCTCTCTTATTGTGTTCAAAATCCTTACATGTTAAAATCTTTTCACGTGTATACCCAAAAATTCTCTCGTTGACTCGTCAAAAGGAAAAGTTATCAGGCAGCAGAGCCATGGAAGTATCTTCGCTACGGCCCCTTTTACTTTTAACTCTGTCCTATTTCGTTTCTTTGTGTGAAGATTTATCCATTCACCAATCAGAGGTTGCTATGTGCATGATAATCAATTAGCTTTTGTGTGACATGAAAGAGCAAAATGGATACAGGAGCCTAGCCTGTACTATCCCTAGGACCTTAGTCCCTAGTCTAATAGCCCCGTTAGCAACCTTCCAGGTTCAGATGTGCTTTGTCCATTGACTTAGCTTTATCTAACATTCTTCTGCGCCCAAAAATTGTTCAATATTAGTGCTTCACTTTATCTAGATGTAAAAAGCATGTGCATGTGTATAAGGCAGTGAATTGTGTTAATACAGAGATTTTTTTTTTTATGTATTGTCATTTGTATTTGAAGATGGAGCGTTAGAATATGATAAGAGACCAAGACAACACAGAGGAAAGAAGTGTATAGGTTAATGTATTCGTTAAGCACCGCCAATAAATTCCATCATCTGAACATCAGTCATCAGAAAGCAAAAGAAGCCAAAGATGCTCCAAATTTAAGAGAGCGAGACATTATATTCTCTAATTGAAGTAGCTTAAATTTGACAAAATCAAAGTTTACTTTTTATGCTCTTATATTCGATGAGAAACTTTATTAAGCACTAAGCTATCTAAAACTTTAGTCAAAATTTCACTTTGATCACTAATAATGTCGGAGAACTGACTGTAAATTAAAAGTTGGACTGTATTATTTAATAGTTCCTCTTATAAATTTTAAAGTACACGTTATCTCTACAAAACGAAATAGAATTCATGTTAACTATTGTTTTTAATATATAATAAAAACTTTAATTATAATAATTTATATCATTATGATAATATAAATTGAGCACACGAGGAGTACATCATCGAAAAGGGCTCTTTTCGCTGTGACAAGACCCCTCACAATTCTTCAACTTTGTGTTCATATCGAGTTATTACAACAAGACAAACATAACAGGCTCATTAAAGTTATTGAGTATACGAACACTAGATCATACAGAAGTATTATGAAGCTTAACATTTTGCCTCCTAAAGCATAGAGTTAAGAGCCCTTTTTGGTTTCCTGGTGTAAACAAAGTCATAGAATATAAAATTCAGTAATTAAACATCTGAAATTGCTATTATAAAAAAAAAAAAAAACTGATGTCAACCATCCATGAAGTATAACTTTCTGGTGTCATTGTATGAGATTTGGTTCTACAATAAAATGAATCATGTTAAAATATTAATGAGCAATTACTACATTGAAGAATCGAGTATAACTTTTTTACTTCAAAAGTTTCAAATTATTTTCATCGTAGTGGGCCTTTAAATTTTATTAGATACCAACACATCCACTTTTCTGTCAACAACCTTTAGTGGCCTTTATTTTGTTCAAGGTTTTAAAACACCGACGTATTATTATGCGTTATATTCATGTGGCTGGCCGAAAGGAAATGTACAGTTTGTCTTACAATTTGATAAGTTGTAGTGTCTTTCACTAAAGTGGTATGAAGCAGCATCAAAATAGAGCTTTTGTTGTAAAGCTATACAATCCAGCGGAAGAAGGAATCGGCAAAAAGCAATCAATTGACATTTATTTTTGTATTCCTCTCGCACTCATTAAAGTCCATCTTTCCTTTTTCAGAGGACGGTGTTGTTGCAGAGGTTAAAAAGAGAATAATGATCCATTTTCCAAGGCTTCGACTTCGTTAATTCTCCTTATTGCTACTCCTTCTTGTTCAAAATAAAAGTTTTTTTAGAAAGATTTTAATTATTTAAAATAAGTATTGTTCGTAATTTTTTATGTATATTTATAATTTTATTTTCAAAATTACCTTTTAATTTTTCACACATTTTAATTATATATATTTCATTTTCAAAACAGCTCAAAATGTAATTAATAAGAGTATATCAAATATCTCACTAATTTTCTTAATAAATATGTATCTATTTAGAACAGCTTTTATTTTAAATAAAAAGAAGTACCGTTTTGATTTAGTTAAAGCCTACCGTGAAATTCATCTCTGCAGATGGCAACTTGAACCCGCCCAAGGATTAGTCCATACGACTTTCCTCCTCATCGGGACCAAGCTTTATATTTGGACCTTGGGTCTACTTTTGTTTGTTAAAGGCAAAATAAAGCTTCCATAAAGATTGAAGGCCTCAGACTGCAAGTCTGCAATTAGTCCTACATTTAATTAGGTTAAAACATTTGTATTCTAGTAAAACCGTTATCTTTGTATTGTCTGGAATATCTCAATCAAATCATTATGGTTAACTCCACATGTTTCAGTTATTGTATTTTTTTGAAAAAAATTTGAGAATGTAAATAAAACAGTTGCTACATGGTAGAGGACAAAAATGAAAAGAACAATAAATTTAAACACTTTACTAATTTTTTAATTTAGTATTCAATCTTTAAAATTTTTTATTTAGCTTAAATTTTTTCAAATACTTGTAATATACAAATTAAAAGGTTAAAAGTGTATTTTGAACTTCGATGTTTACAATAGAATGTAACTTAAACCCTAATATTTTGAAGCGTTTTGATTAAATTCTAACTTTTTCAAAACGTTTAGAATAGACTATAATAGACGAAAAATATGACAAGGTTAACTCTCTATCACATGACATTATTTTTACATTATTTAAATTAATCAAAAAGTAGATATCATAGTTACTTAATAGTAGGGGTCACTATTTATATATTTCAATGGGCCCCACTAGTCATATGGAAATGGGGCTGATATTTATATATTTTAGACTATGTGACCCATTTGTCATGTAACAGTGAGGTCCAGTTTTATTTAAAATAAAAAATAATGCTACATTGTCATTGACATGATATTTAACTAACAGAGAGCTAACCTCGTTAAATTTAACATCTACTTGGAGTCTATTTTGAATGTAAGAAAACGTTGAGTTTAATTTAAACGCTTCAAAATATTAGGTTTATTATATATTTTGTTGTAAATGTTAAGGTTCAAAATGCACTTTTAGCCTAAATTAAAATGTTGTTTCCATTCAATAATTTACTGATGTAACAAAAAGAATTCACTTTTTGTGAACACTTGCATAACATAATTTTTATTTGGGCGAACACTTGCATAACTTAATTTTTATTTGTGCTCAACAATTACCTATGTAATTAATTTGATAAACCTAATCTTTTTATCTCTAACCCTTTTCATAGACCCTAAATTTATAGATAAGAAAACATGTTAGTTTAGGAGCACAATGAAAATTATTGGAATGTTTAGTATTTCTTTCTAATTGAGTTATAAGCTTGCTCTATTCACTTAAACATACACTTAATATTATTATGAGTGAAAAGAAGAATTATAGCACAAGAACTCTCTAAATATAAGTTATAAATAATATTGTAACTTTGAACATACAAGATTATAATTATCAAAAGCTCTACTATTGGATACTGAACTTATTATTTTTTATACATAAAACAAGAAAATAGATGGATATTTATAGGTATATCAAGCTAATTGTAACCACACATTTCAATTAGTTATAATTATCATACATTATATTTACTTTGTACCATAAATTATTTATCTTTATTTAGATATTTTGTAAATAATATCTAGATTCTTCTAATGTGAATAATATCTAGATATTGTGAGTAATTTTTAGATTTTTCCATTTGAATAATATCTAAAAATCTCACCCTTAAAGATTTGATTAAAACCAATAAATCTTTAAACTACCTTGTCATTGTCATGTTGTTTATATTTCTATCAAGCTACATAAGGATTGACACTAAATAAAGTTATCACTATTGGCTACTTTTGTCACAAAACCTACTATATTGTCTATAGTGTAGACTTTTTGCATATCCATAGTTCTTTCCTTCACTTTTTCATGACTAGAATGAAATTGAACTTACATGTGCTTGATTTTTGAATGAAAATTTATATTCTTTGCTCTATGAAGAGTACTATGACTATCAAAAAATAATGAAGCCTTTTTTGAGTTCTTTTATCACCCAATTTAACCATAGAGCTTCTTTACTGGCTTGTATAATTGCTACATATTTCACTTTTAATTCTCTTCTAGAGGTTATGTGAAAATAGCTCTTGAGTCAAAAAGTCATGCAGTAAGTAATGAATTCCTTCTTTCAATTGTGGTTGTTGCTTCAGAACATAAGGCATTACCATTATTTAAAATACTTGCAAAATTTTCTTCACGACTAAAAATTTTCTTATTTAAATCATAAAAATGCTTCTTCAAGTGACATTTCTTGCCACAATTTTAGCATTTTAAATTATTCTTATTTCTTGATCTTGATATACCATAATTTTTGCTTCCACTTAAGCTACATGTGTTTAATCTCCCTCTTGTAATTGTAAAAGATGTGATTTATTATCAACTAAACTACATATCTTTCTTATTCTTATGTTGACTTTCTTTCTTTAGAATTATGGCTAATATGTCTTTAAAGACTAAGGGGGTGCTTGGTTAGTTGGTATGGAAAGAAAGGAATAGGTAAAAGAATGAAAAAAGATTGTTGGTAATATATTATGATTCGATGAACAGTATTTTTATATCCCCTTTTGGGGCAATACTCCACTTCCTAATATAGTGAGGAATGGAAGCCATATCCATGTTTATTCCTCACTATATTCATTATAATTTCTATTACTATTCTACTACGTGAACCAAGCACACCCTAAATAGTTTGTAATAAGATTATTATTGGTTAGGTTGATGATGAGTTGATCATATGAAATAGGTAAACTTTGAAGTATATGTTAAACATGCAAATATAGCTCTATTCTATAACCCAATAATGTAAGATGATAGAATCGAGTAGTCAAATTATCAACACTAAATTATTTTTTTCTAATCAATCAATATTAATTATTCATAAAATATAAGAATGCAAAACAAGAAATACTTTAACTAAAATAAAATATAGGTTAAGAACAAAACCTCATAAGATTAAAACTAAAGTTTTAAATCTTCTTGAATCATAATATTTAGATTTAGCCACACATAACTTTAGTTCCAGCACCAAAAATACAAGAAAAGAAGAAATGTTGAAAGAAAACTACAAAGAAATGAAATATAATGATATGGAAGCTGTTGGACATGTTTTTATCTTCTTTTCCTACTTAAAATTGACTTAATTCTACCTTGCAAAGATTCCTAACTAAACAAATCTAAATCCCTACATAATAAGGATGGAAATAAGTTTCCTAATTGAATTCAAACTTTTAAGGTGAATCTGGCATTAGGCATGATCTCGCCTTATCTACTACAATACTCTGTCTACTTTTTTCAAAATTTGTGATTTTGACCAATAGTGCTTCAATTTGATACAATCTCTACTTGTCACCTCCTAAAAAAATGTTAACTTTCCTATCAAGCACCAAATATAGCTAAGGTAAAATAGATAATTCCAATTAACAAAACTAAATAACTTCTTATCCATCATTTATAAAGTCCACCAGTGTTTCGTTAATAGTTGTAAGGCAGTTATCCTTTGTAAGAATACCTTTCATCTTCAACTTCTATAATGAAAAATTATTCCCATTAAACTTCACAATCTTTAATTTGGTTCCTGTTGCTTTTTTCTCAAACTACTTTGATCTAAAAAAATAATTGTTACTATTTCATGTAGACAATAATTATATATGTGAATAGTGCCTAATACTTTCAAAGAGTGAATAATATTTGGGGTTAAATTCTTAAGACCCCTTTTGGTTTGATAAATTATCATATTACTCCCTCATTTTCAAAAACTATCAAACACTAACCCTGTGGTTTATCTAATATATTGTTTGTTCCCCTACCATCTATTTGTCATTAAAAACCTTATTTCTAAATGAAAAATGACATCGTATGAATTTTTTGAAGCTTATATGGCATATTCTTGCCATATAAAAATGATGTTATGTGGGTTAAATAACCTACATAATGCTTGAGTTTATGCAGCGTCATTTTTCTCAACCCACACGATGTCATATGAAGCCAAAATGATGTCTAGTTCTATTATCTCCCAAATAAAACTAGACATTCTTCGAATTAGGGTTAGGTTTTCTTTTCAATCTATTGGGAAATGAAAAGAAAAATGATTCCAAATCTCTTTTTGGGAAGCAGTGGAAATAAAATGTTGATTTCAAGAAGCAATTGGACTAATTTCAATTCTTAGTATTATCCCATTCTGATAACTTCCTGATTGAGCCCAAGTTTTCATTATTAATTGGCTGCATTTTATATCTTTAGATGAACCTTTTGACTCCAAATTACGAGTTTTGTGCTTAAATTAGTTCCTCACGTTGAGTTCATATGA
>JANITX010000210.1:18090562-18110322 GCA_027564395.1 Erythroxylum ulei | reverse complement strand
GGTGCGCCTTTATTGTTTTGCAGGAATTCTTCAGCCAAAGTCAACCAATCTCATGGATCCAAGCAACGACGTCCAGTCCCAGGAGATTCAGACAGAACCAGTTATAAATTTAACGAATCATATATAAAATAATTAAAGAGACAAAATTAATGTAAATTAAGTTAAAATTAATTTTCAAAATTTCAAAGACCAAATAAAATATTAAATAATATATAATTATAGATCAAAATTGACATAAATTATGATCGTTCGAATATAATTTAACTTATTAATACAAGATTATAACTTATAATTTATTTGTTATCATTTAATATTTTAATTGAATATAAAATATATAATTAATTGGTAAAAGTAAACTAATCAGGTTAAAATTCTCCGTTATGTCATAAATTAAGCTATAATCCTATGACGCTAAAATCTTCTCCAAATTAAATGTATCATATCCAAATCGCAGGAATGTTGTGCATTTGTAATCCTACTTAACATAAGAATAATTAAGTGACTAATTTACCCTAAAAAATTGAATAATCAGTGACTAGCAATCTGATTCTATGATCATCATATCAACCCAACTAAGCGAGTTGTTTTTGTTAAGGTGATTTACTATTTATGTATTGTTTTATAAATGTTTAAAGATTTGTTTGGAAGACAATTCTCATCAATGATTTGTTTATTTGATTTATTCTCTTTTATTAATTCCTAAATTATTTATCCATATTTTATCTAATTGTCTTAAATAAATATATATCTAATACGAATTTCAACTTATTATTAAAAAATGTTGAATGTTGTTTTTCCTTGAATTTGTTTCAGGAAATAATTGCAATGAGAACTTTGATTTCAATTTAAACTCCAACATAACGAAATCGTGTAAATATTATGAAGGCATAATCAAATCAATGTCGTATAATAATATGATACAATGTCTCATCTTTGTTGGTTATTAGGGCTTCACCACTCCCCTGAGCAAATATGAAGTACTTTGCAAAATGATCATTTCCTAACACGGACGTTTATTGACCAAGATGTAAAATGCTCCATCAAATCATCTTCACACATAATTAGGTAGTGCAAACCTTCTTAAAAGAGCGTAGGATAAGAGAAGTGTCTAGAGGTCTTAAGTTTAATGCCCTATTCATGGACATTATAGAGCTAATAGTTGATATAAACTTTACTCATTCATTTAAAGAGTTAATTGACTCAATTTCTTATAGGTTTCATCAAATTTTATAATTTTTACTTTAAAAGTATTTGTCACTTTTTATTTTGATGTTTAATGATACTTACGTAACATGGGTTATTTATAGCAACCATTGTTATAACATTTAATTTGTCAACAATATTTGTTTATTGAATTGCATTAATATTTCATTTTTTATTATTTTGTATGTATATATTATACATATCATACTTGAGATATTTGTAAACAAATAATCTAAATGGAATGATTATATGATTGGAAACTTAGTAATCTTTTGAGTCCATAGGTAATTGAGAAAACAATCAAAGTTTCAATTTAGAGGATTGCATTAGAATAACTTAAAATGACAACAATTACATATTAAATATGTCATGGAAAAAACTATATGTTTAAGGAAAATAACTACTATATCTGAGAATTATGTTATAGGATTCACTATAGGTGAAGATTTTAATGATGATAAATTAGAAATTTATAAGTACGAAAATCCAATATATATTGGAAGAGCAACGTACTCTTATCTTATTACATGAAATCATTATGATGTCAAGAAAGACACAATGAGTCAACATAGAAAAACTGTGAGGCATATGACTCATGTAAAAGAAGAACTCTTTGGCTTGTACGTCATATATGATGATGTTATGTTAGAGTTCAAAGGTATGATCATGCCAAAGATATATGATTCATGGTGGTAATATGTTATAGTAGCACCCCATTGACCATATTATGATTACTTGACACATACACACATATATGTAATAACTAATAAATAAATCATAAATGAACATATGAGATGGGAGCATTCAATGTTGAGGCATGTGAAGCCAATATCAAACACAGTAAATTGAGGGATGTTAGCCATATATTATCTTATACGTAGCTAGTGTAAGTTGTCACACGTTCTTGGCCTTTGAATTGGGAGCATATGGAAATGCAGTTAACTTAGAATAAGAATATCAATATAATAAATAATAAACATTTTGAGACTTTTGAGCCATATACTAAGGTATATACAACTAAGTTATGCATAGAAGGAGTTAAAAAATAAAAAGAGGAAGCATTATAGTGAATCTAAGTAAAAAGTGGAAAGAAAACTTTCCTTCATTCTTAAGATCCCAAGAAAGACTAAGGCCAATTAAAATGGGAAAGGAAAAGAGTCTCCCACAAAGAACAAATCTTGGTTATGTCATGTTTTAATTAGCCTTTGATTTGATTTTAATTTCCACAGTAGCGGAAAGGATAATTTTCTTAGAATTATAATATTCATGATTTTATGTTGGATGATTTTATGGTATTAGATGTTATTTATTAAACAAACCAAGGAGCACGCAAATCCCAAAATGCATAGTTTCTCCTCCAAAAATTACTTCTCTAATGGGTGAGCATATTAGATATTTACCTAAACTGGGAGAACCTAAAGCAGATCCCACGTTAGCCCTAAAACTTTGGTTTCTAACTAGAAAAGTAAAAGATTTCATGTTTATCCAAGACTTTTATTTAGAATAATCAGAAAAAATTATGTCATTCCTATATATATATATATATATATATATATGACTCTCCTACTCTCTTTTTTCTTGCATAATTTGGAGTACTCGAATGGTTAGTTTTTGTGTTGGATGATTTTATGGTATTAGATGTTGTTTACTAAACAAATAAAATTAGAGAATGAACAACATAATGAAATTTTTATAAACGAATCTCTCTATATTCATATTGCGCTTATATTCATCATCTCCTGAATTGTGCCTACTTGGATGAATATCATTCAATTGGTTTTATCGTACAAGATCATTTTAATCCAATCTCTTATATAGAAATAAGTTTTGAATTATCTTTTCTTACTTTAGAAAAATATTCTCTAAGAATGTGATTTTATCTTAGTTATATTGGATGAAATCGAACAAACCGATTGGTTAAGCATATCATTTTAAAGACCTACATAAAGTAAAATAATCTGCTTGTGAATATTATCTAGTTAAAAAATGGTACAAAAACCATTGAACATGGACAAAAAGTTGCTAAACTATTGTAATTAATTCATTAAGATACTTATGGATAAATGGATACAAGAGCATGACATGAAAGTACTTATTTCATTACATCTATTAGTGGCTATACTTGGAATAATTATATTTATTTAATTTACTAAGGTTTGAAGCATGATATTGTTTACAAAAAGAATATGAATTGAGTTGAGAATCAATTATATAAAGTAGATAAAGACTTTAAGAATTGATTGGGTATAAGAAGACTTATGTTATCAATTCAACAGACCATGTGATAAAAGCTAAATAGATAAGCAATAACCTTCCATGAATCCATTAATAAAATGGGGTGCAGAGAGGAGAAATAAAACTCTTCTTATAGTTAGGTCTATAATGGCACATGCAAATTTGCTTATCACTTATTTGAGTGATGGGTCATTGATGAACACATATGTACTTGATAGGGAGCCTATTAAATGATGTCTTAAAGCACAAGATATGGATAGGTAAGAGACATAATTTACTGTATCTAATTTCTTGAGAATTTTTTTGTTACCTATATTCATGGTCCCTCTCATAATTATAAGAATTTACATCTAAAAGGTAAGAAGAGTATCTTTAAAAGATATTTTGAGCATTCTAAAAGGTATGTGTTCAAAGGTGAACAAGGTAATAAACAAATAATTTAATTTACATTACATAAAATCACATTCTTAGAGAATGATTTTCTAAAGCAATAAAAGATAATTCAAAACTTATCTCTATATAAGAGATCGGATTAAAATGATCCTGTAAGATAAGACCAATTTAATGGTATTAATCCAAGTAGGTACAATTTAGGAGATGATGAATTGGTTTCTGATCAATGACAATTGCAACTCAGTAGAAGCTCTCTCCCACTGTCTAATTTAAGTAGAAACAGTATGAATATAGAGATATTCATTTATGAAAATTTCATTATACCCATATTGTGAGGGCATTAATCCTCATATGATGTTTTGAAGTTGAAGGGAAAACCTTTATGTTAGTTCCAAATGAAATTAATAAGTTGAGGAATATGAAAAGGCTCCTTCTAGTCTTGTTAAGGATGAATAAGTTATAGCAATAGAAAAGAATGAATTTTAATAAGGTTGATCTATGTATAAGAAGAGTTTTTCAAATGCTAAGTAAAAGATTGATGGTAGCTTTAAAAGCATGTCTAGTGGCAAAAGGATACAAACAATGGAAGAGATTGATTATTGTTAAGTTAAAATGACTTTACGATTAATAGTTTTGATGAAAACCAAATAATAATAATAGAAGAAAGTAAGACGAAGCGAGGAAAAGCAAAAATGAGACGATAAAAAAATGAGACGGAAGCGAAAAGCAAAAATGAGATGATAGAAAAATGCGGCGGAAGCAGAAATGAGACAAAAGAATCTAAGACGAAGACCCGATACTACGTCGGATGATTAATCAACTTGAGTTAGTTACAGAACTCAACTGAATAACTGTTTCTTCAAAGAACAAGAAACAAGAAGAAAGAAGCAGTTATCATGAAGCGGTTGAAGACGAAGGCTATAAATACGAGTCGAGGTCGAAGACTGCAGAAGTTAGTGAATTTCAAAAGAGATAGAGATTCTAAAGCTAGAAACATTAGTGTGCTAAACTCTAGAGCTACTATTGTCTGTAACAAAGCTCGAAACATCTTTCAGTAGAAAGAAGGAAAACTAATAGCCTAAAGAGACTAAGTGAGAAAAGAATACTTGCTGTAAGAGACCTAAAGAGACTCGGTGAAAAGAATACTTGTATTTTTTAGAAGTATAGTGAAATCTCAGAAAGGATTCTGAGGACTGGACGTAGCCCACGGTTTGGAGTGAACCAGGATAAATTGCTGTGTCAACTTCTACTTTAAACTCTTAACTTTTATTCTTATTGTTTTTATACAAGTACTTAGAAGTTAACTGCAATACAACGTGATATTTTGACTCAATAGTTTTTGAGAAAGCAAGTTTTTCAAAAATATATAAGGGGATTGTATTTATGAAAAAGAATACACAATTCAATCCCTACCTTTCTTATGCATTTTTTATATCAATATAAAGCCTATACTTACGAGTGATTTACTTCAATAATTTCTTTAAGTGGATTGATAAAAAAATTACTCCACGGAGTTTAGATGTCATAAATTCCTTAAGAGAGATGAGCATGACATGTAATAAACAAAAGGGAGATCGTAAACTTAGTTAGAGAGATAATAAACTTAGTTGGATATGGGGCTTGATGATATTGTCTTAGATTATGACAAGTGTAACAATTTGTATGTGTATGTACATGAAATGGAGATGATATTAATTGTATTTAACCCTTTTTTAAAATTATGTCGTTTGTATAACAATATGTATTAAATTAATGAAAGTGAGTAGTGATTTTATTTCATGCAACTGTGTACATAGATATGGCTTTGAATTTAAAATCAAAAGATAAATAAAATGATTTCCTTAACATGGTGTTGTAATTACATACACATGAGTCAATCTATAAATTCAAAAGTAGACAATAAATTTAAAATATCAACAAAATGATTCCTTATATAAGGTGTTGTATTTACATACATGAAAAGAAAAAAATGAGTATATAAAATGGACCACATAAGCTTTCCACAAATAATTAAAATATGATAAAATAGTATTCATAAGTTTTAAAAACATAAAGGACTAGAAGCTAGCTATACATATCCTTTACTCCCACTTCTTTTTGCTAGTCTAGCCTTCCTCTCTCTTAACCTTGTCGAAATGTGAAATCTTCCAACTTTGGTTGCCTTCCTCTTTGCTCCAGACTCTTAAACAGGTTCCTTTCACCTTCTTTATGATCTATCTACTACATTGCTTTCTTGGGAAGGCATTTGCACTTCACCCTACATTTAAAAAATAATATCAGTTCATATATCACTTACATTCTTACTTTAATGTCAACAAATAAATGCACCATCATTTCATTCATAGTAATTGACCCAGGTCCTGGCATCTTACAAGTTCTTCAATTATGTTTAGCTTGTTTTCATTTCTTGTAAATTATATGGCCACCAGTCCTTGTTGAAATAATCATAGCCTTCTTACCTTCACCAACTTCCCTTATTCTCTTCTTCTTTGGCCTTCTAGCTTTTTTCTTTTACGAGGGAGGATTGATATTCTATCCATGTTCTTCTTTAGTTATAGGCTAGAATTGTTCACCTAGTACTGGATTAATACTTTTCTAATAACACCTTGTGATTGGTGCAGTACCAGTGCATATTATCCTTAGGATCTCCTTTCTCTACAAAATCGCTAAAATGGCATGGCTACATAGGATCCCATTTAACTTCCATCTCCTACATGTTCATTCATTTGTTTAAGGTTCACAATATAATGGTCATGCATATAGTGCTCAATTTCAAATTTTCCATCACCTACTATAAAGGTGTTAAGGTATCAGTATCATTTGTGTGAATAGGTATGAAATGCAAATGATGTTATTACCTATAAAATGAGCCAAATTATTTGTAGCCTTCTTTTTTTTCTAGCTTTGACACAATGTTAGGACATATCTTATCATTGTAAGCAACCATTCCTTGCTTCACCTAATGAAATCTCTTTATAGTGGCTCTTCTCATCACTTTTAAGTAATTCAAGATTGGTTTGTCTCATGCATTCCTCAAATATGCATTGAAACATTATATTGTGTTGATTGATAACAAATAGCTCTTACATCATCTATTAAATGCATGTTTTTACCATCTCTTATAGGGACTATTTGCCAACCAATCATCAACATCCTTATTCATGCTCTTTCTTTTACTCTTTTATCGCTTATAACCTTGTTGTGTACAATCTAAAGCAATACTCCAGATCTAGTCCTTCTAGATGGCTAACATTTTATACTTGCTTTATAAATTGACCCACAAATGCCTAAAGCAATAACAATGGTCCAAATATGTGTATTTATGCCCAAACAATTCTTGTAGACCTTGTATCATATGATAAATTTAAGGTCAACAAGAAATAAGGGGAATATGAAATTTACAATAAGAATATTTCATTATTTTACCTTATGTTTATTACTTGTGAACACCCATGACCATTCACTACCAATATCATCCGATAAGCTTCCCAAAAACCATTTTTAGCTCACTTTGTTCTTAACTTGTATAAGATTTCAAGTTAATAGAAATATATTATAATTTGGATCCCTTATAATGGTCATCAGTCACTATTGCTTGTCTTTAAATGAAAACTATCAATGTAGAAACATTAATAAACCTAGATTTCATTTGTCCAAGGCAATTGTTTTATAAGTCAAACACACCATCAGGAGATTTGATGTATAGCCAACAATCTGTGTTGTATTCCATCACTACCAAAAAGTACCCTCACAACTTTTCATATTGTGCCCCTTCATCTCCTCCCAACAAATAAAAGGTATATCTCTTATCTCTATATGCTTTGATGTCTATAACCTCTTGCTAGTAATCTTTTAAAATTACACCCTTTAACACAAATATAGGCCAACTAGTATAGTCTCTAAAGTTTGTAATATCTACAAGCAATCCACTGATAATCAATTTATTTATTATCAAATAATCACCCATAAGAATGACAATCATATAACATCTTAATCTAAAATGCATTCTTATATTGTGTAAGGCTTGTATGTAATCAAAATTTTCTTTAAATTTTTGGTTATCTATAAGAAATGAGATTCTTTGGTGAATACCTTCACAACAAAATTACATAAAACATAGATTTATGTAAGGAGGAAAATACAATATGAGATATTGTATAATGCAATAATATTTTTCCTATAGCTATGCCTAGTACAATAACTTACTTTTAATAGTTCCAATTGAATCAATTAGTAAGATTTCATATCAGATATGAAATGTTGTCTTCGAAATAGTTAAAGTTAATGATTTTAGGATGTAATGCTTAGATGAAGCATGTATTATCCATTAAGTTTAGAATTAAATAGGGTACTAAAAGTTTATGAGATATCAAAAAGGTTAGATATAATCTTATAGATACATTGAACATATTGTTTAATTCAGTATACTTATAGTAGAATGGTTCTCAAGATAAGTAGTGGGAGTAAGATGAGATTTTAAAAGTTAAAATATCATTATAATACATCTAATTAGAACTAACGCCTTTGTTGATAAATTTAATGTATAATTGAAAAGATATGACACATTAAAAATTTTCACTTTCATAACGAATTCAAATAGTTTGTTTTGGTAATGATTTTGAATTTATCATGTCTATAAGAAGATTCGTGGAAGTACAGTTTTCCTTTACAAGAAGGTCAGTAGAAGTATAGTTGTTGTCCTCTTTAGTGAGAGTATGTAGAGATATTAGTCATAGAGAACAACAATTTTAATTTTCAATTGTTGAAAATACAATTGTCCAAGAACAACTCTTGTTGGATATAAAAAGATAACAACTTAATTTTAGGAATTAGATCTATAGAGATAGCATGGAAGTTGTTTACCTATTCTAAGTTCAAGAACATAGATAGTGTACTAAAGATGTTTAGTATTTGAGATATATGAAACTTGTGAAGTATTAAAGATATTTATTATTCTATGTATGAGTTAATATTTGAGTTCAAGGTGATAAGAATATTAACTTTAGAAGTAAATCCTGATTAAAGTATATTTTACTTAGAACAATATTATTTAGAGAATGGAAAGGTTCCAATGAAGAAATAATTGTTAATTAAACCATATATATTTTTCATTTAGTGGAAATGATTAATTGGATTAATAATTTCTTTAATAAACTTGATATAGTTCTTTGCATTTATTAGGACAGTAATGTATCGTAAAACATTCTAGTCGTTCGGTATGCAAAATGAGCTAGAGTCTCATAAAATATCCAAAGACGCTTTTAGGAAAATTTTATTAATTATGATGATAATTAATTAAGATGAAAGTTGTAAGATTTAAACAAATTCTCATAACAAAGAATCTTATAAAATTCTCTAATTAAGCCACTATCCCAGTAGTATCATGATCGTCATATAGTGATATAGTATAAGATATTTAAACGATTGGCTTAGTACAAGTGGGAGATTATTGGTTTGTGACCTATAACTAATCGGTTGGTTATAGTTTAGTGACAATAATTTAAAGACAATCTTTATCTTGTACATATTTTTATATATATGATAAAGCCCATAGGATAATTATAAATTAGAAATGAAATTATGATGATATTATATTTATGAGATTCATATTACAATTATGTATCATCCCTAAATTATTCTTAGTCATTGTTATATTAAGACTAGGCATTAATAAAACGTAAAAAGATTAGCACACATTATGTTTTTTTTATGAATGAAACTAATCTCATACATTAAAGTATTGAGATACTTAAATGAGATACTTAAACCAACGTGTGAGTGCTTGTTAGAAAACAAGTTCACTGAACTGATCTCATATGAAAAATCTATTTAGAACATTACTTGTATATCTATAAAAATTCTCATTGTAATGATAGTATAAGCGATCCTATGACTTGAGATTTCCAAAGTAGTCATTAAATGTAACATGAACTATCTGAAAGTAATTCAGTGATCAAGATATGATTTATCACCCTAAAGTAATTAGGGATAGTGTTTGGTTGTTCTTGATTAATATTGATTCGAGAAATCCTTGGCCAAGGTGGAATGACATTTTTGCAAATAGTTTACAAATGTCATTAATTGAATCAATAAGTAATGGTGGAGAACTAATATGATTGGACTCAAAATAAAGTTGACATTAATTTCATGCTCTAAGTCTAATCGGAACATTATATGATGAAATGATTGAATTCTAAGGAAAAATCATGAAAGAAAAAGTTATCTAAAATTACTTTGACATTTCTAAATATTTAGGTAGTCATGATATGTTGCTTAATGTCAATCTTGATCTATAGATATAAATTATTTAATTAGAGAATTAAAGATAAATTAAAGGAGTTTAATTTATCTACTCCTAAATATGATTTAGGGTTATAATTTGTATCAATTGCCAACATATTTAGGAATTTAATGAGTCACACATAAAGAGCGAGTTAAAGAAAGTAAAGATATTTTAATCAAGTTGGACATGAATGTAAAGTTTGAAAAACTTTACAATTAAATATGAGATATTTAACAAATAAGGATTAATATGAGATATTTGATCGTATTTGAGCATAATTGATATTTAAGTAGAATTATTTGTAATTCAAATTAAAGTTTAATTGAAATTAGAATTTAATTTCAATTAAATTACTAAAATTTCTAAAACCTATTATAAATAGGCTTAGGTTCTAATGGAACCAACACTCCTTGTTTAACCTTCTCAGTAACAGTTGCAGAATTCTCTCAACTTGTTATGTGAATATTGTTAGAGGTTAGACATTTGTGTGGTTGTGGTGGTTGAAATGAGCTAATTTCGAAAATAGTTCGAGAAATATGACAAGAATATGATTAAGCTTCATAATAAGGTACTAATTATGATTCTTACTGTGTTATGATTTATGCGTTAATTATTTTATAAAATTTTAGAGATCTTAGTTTTCAGAAAATAAAAAATGAAAAGGTTTTGTAATTATCCGTATCATCATTTCCTTAGGCATTGCTTATCAATGAAGAACAAAAGCATGATTGAAAAAAATTGGGAGAAAAATCATTTTGATTCCATCCTTATCCTTTGGCCAGGAGAAATTAGACTCAAAAGTTGCTTTTTGTTCCTCCAGAACCTTAATGCAGTGCATTTGAATTGTTCTTTTTTTCTTCACTCCCAAGAATTGAAGAACTGAATAACTTATCTGATTATATCATATTCCTAGTAAGTGCATGGTATGGTTTAGAGGACAATTTATACCAATGTTTTAAAAATTAAACCGGAGAAGCAACTGATTCAAGGGGGAATGGTTCAATCGGAATTCAATCGTAATCGAATCGGTGACTAATAAATATATAAATTTTTATTTTATATATTATATATAAAAGATAATTTTAAACATACTATTTAATTATTTATCTAATTATAAATTTAACTTAAACCTTCAAACTTCAAAATATATAAGTTTTTTTGAAGTTCACCAACACAATACAAAATAAGATAACAAGGCTCACTAGTCATATTTCTTCAAAAAGATAAAAAAAATCACTAATCATAATATTCATTCAAGTTGAAATCATCAAAATCAAGGCATTTTAAATGGACCGACTGGTTCTTTCTTTCACCGGTTCAACGGTTTTTATCGGTCCGACCGCAAAATAAACGGGTTAATCACTCACAAAAAATAAGGGCTAAACCAGACTATTTCATGCTCTAGGTCACCGGTTATTCGACCCGACTGATTGATTCGGTTCGATTTTTACAACACTAATTTATACATATACCTGTAGAAACAAAGTTTAAAGCACGTCTTTTGCTTGATAATGCTAAAGGTTATTGCAGGTTTAACATGGTAAGAAACATGGTAAGACACTTATGACACAATTCACAAAAGAATGCTTGAAAAATTTACCATGCGTGCTTGAAAAATTTACCATGCGTCGTCTTTGTCATCCTACGCCATTATCAACACATAGCACTTTCTTGAGACTTGTGTTCGGGCGAATCTCACTAGCTCAACTTACCACCACTTGGCATTCCGCGGCGGCTTAGTGGACAGTCATGCAAGTCTCAACCTAGATGAATCGATCAACGAAGTATCGTAAATTTGGGATCCTCCATGCCCATTTCCACAAACAAAACATAATTAGGCTTTGACGACTTGTCGTTTAATCCAATGATAACAATCCATTCACTAAACAATTGAACGACGTGACCCCTATTAAAACAAAAAATGTCGTCCTCTTTGATCCTGAAGTCGAGTTTTAAAATTTTAAAATTAAATTAAAAATTCTAAAAATTGGAAACTAAGTATTTTTTTTTAATTTCAAAATGTTAAACACTCGTAAAATTATTATCCCTAGAAAACATGTAATAATTAAGATGGTGCAAATGAATATTAAATAAACCATTCCCATATCCTGAATATATCCCTCTATCAATAGCCCCGGAATGAGAAAACAACCTTTGTTTGATTGTCAATAGCCCGTGCTGAGACCTTATTTTAACACTTTGGACATGGCGAAAATGTGATTATTGATCTCTGAAAAGAATAAAAACAGAGTAGAGTAGTTAACAAGATAGTAATTGAAAAACGACAACATTGAAGTGGCTGGAGAGAGCTGGTGGTGGCTGTGTATTAGGTAGGGTTTGTTCAATCACTTGTGTCCTATGCTTATGGCGTCGATAGTGGCCGACTGCAAGTGTTTACTCGTACCAACAGGAATATAAATTAAATGGACTAAATTGCTTAACGTCGCCAAACCAATCTAAACTACTTTACATCGGACATGATACGATCCATTTCTATAGAAACTTAAACTCTTGAGTTTCATCATACACAGGAGTTGATTTCATTTGTTTGTTGCATGCTTTATAAAGGTAAGAAATGCATGCTCTCCCACAGAAAGACAGATCCCAGAGAGTTGGTGAACTTCGAAAAGTCGTTTATTTAAGTGATTTATTTATTAAACAATAAATTTATGAACACATCTAAAAACAAACAAATGTCATGAAAATATCTCAAAATTGCCGTTGTTATCCTTGGGTCTCTTTCTTTCTTTCTTGTTGTTTCTTACTAGTTAGTCGTAACACAAGCACAAAGAATCATAGACGTAAGAATGTACGAAGAGTGATGTAGAATGGGTCCCAAGAAAAGATTAGAGAGAATTATGAGTCTGGGTCATGGGATCCACAAAAAGGCCGGTGGACCCCTTCTCCGACCAAAAACCTATAAACTTCTGAGACTCGCAGCCCGGTCCAAAACTCATCTTGATTGTACCAACACTAATAAATTCCGTCAGCGGAAAGAGAATTTTGTTTGCATTTTCACCCTCATTTCTAAGAATTTGGAAAGGAAAAACCAGAAAAGTGAGTGGCAGTTAAGGTAATTACCAAGGTGGGAAAAAAAAAACCAAATAAAGGTGTCGGAGACTTGGGGCAGAAGTAAAGGTAGAAGACAGAAAGGAGAAAGAAAGAGGGGCTTGGTTCTGAGACAGCTTGCATAGGAATCTGCAGGTGCCAGGAAGCAAGTAATGATGGACCTAACTCGACCTCTAAAACTCTATACACTTTAAAGACCTTTGTGTGATTGCGTGCTCCTTTTGGTCAATACCCTCTCTGAAACAAAACAATATTTTAAAAAAATAGTTTGTTTGGGAATTGTGAAAGGTCAAAAAAGTGGAGTTCATTTTACGTTGTAGTTAGTCTTTTTTCCCACTGTCCTTTTCAGGTGCACCAGCCCTCCCTGCCTCGCCTATTCTATAACTGCAAAAGCTCACGTTCTTTTGTTGTTTGCCAACTTGGTTAAGAATGAATCGGGTAAGGATTTTATTTTACAGACAGTAAGTAAAATAATCATTTTACACATAATTTTATAACTTTTTAGAATATTGTTTATTGGATTATTAGAATTATTTATTAGTAATATTTTAGTATATTTCGGCTTTAACGTTGAGCCGGGTTTCAAGTGGGCCTGACCCAAAGAGATTGACGTGAATTAACTGAGACAAGATACAAATCAAATCAAAGCAATTGTAGTACTTGACAAGGTCTTTCATCATTTGACGCAATGAAAAATTTGACACAACACTTTTTTTCATGTTGTACAATCACATATATACCAAATCTATCAACACGTAATTTGAAAAGATATTCACTGTACTAACTAATGCTTCATGCAATTTCATCAGTCATCAAAAATTAGATACAACTATTCTAATCTGGTTCGACATAAATTCTGTATGTCCTGCACAAATTCTAAAGAGATTCATCTTTTTTTTTTAGCAAAAGAAAGTGAAACCAAAATTGTCCAATTAGACAAAAAAATAGAGTCCTAATAAATCCTTCTACTTGATAGGTACAGTGTCAAAGCAAATAATGTTAATATCAAAATAATTTGTATAAGTAATAAGTCAGGCCATACATCTATTACTCTCTCAATATACGTGTCATTATATAACAATCTAGTTTTTACTGAAAAGTTCATAAATGCCGCGAACAATAGAGTTAGGTGATCTGGCTTGATGTTTGGGGGGAAGAGATTCATCTTAACTAGTCACATTAATTTAGTTTTGTGAGTAAGCCGCAGAGTCTAGTTGTTAACGCCGTTGGCATGTTTAAGTTAGTTTGGTCAAAAACCAGAGAATATTTCACGTGCCAAATCATGAAAGTCCTGTTTGTCAATTCTCATCAACTTATAACTGATTTTATTAACGATATCAATAATTAGCTAAATTGACTATAAAATAATATAATCTCTTTATTAAAAAATGTGTGATAAAATTAATTATTTATGTGTAAAATAATTTATTAGGATATAATTTTTAAAAAGTTTATAAGGACATAAGTATTATATCTTATTTTTTTAAATATTTTCATAAAAATTATATTTTATATATTTAATTTAACAAAAATTAAGCTTATAATTCTAATAAAAATATAAAATATAATAATAACGATAATAATAAAAAATAAATAAATAAATTATTATTACTATTATTACTACTTTTTCATATTAATCTATTGTAAAGGAAAAAAAATAATAAAATATGGCAATTTAAACAATTTGAAATAATTTTTGAGCACAATTATCTTTTCCTACTTTAATTTCTTAATTGTTGGAGCAAAACATTACTTATAAGAGTATTTCTAAAAAATAACAAATTGAGTTCAATTTGTTTACATAATCAATTAATTATCAAACATAAATAACAATAATTTGATATAATCAAATAGCAAAATACTTCTCAATCCTACCGAATATTTATCAAACAAGGCCAAAAGATGCTGCCTTATTCTTCAGATGTAACTTCGTGAATTTACTACCAAATGCTTTTTCAAGTCTTCAATTTTTGCTTGGTTATCAAGAGGGATGACAAGGTTGAGATTCAATTCGTTTTTTCTTTTTTAAGAATTCCAAGACTTGGGAGTTGGGGCCACTTTTTCACAGCTTCAGCTTGTCGGAGAAGGGTCAGATTTGTGCTTGATAGCAATTAAGTTCATCTTCAGCAGTCGATGAACTGACTACATCAACAAAAATCCCATTTAAAGCAAAGTATTATTTAAAAAATATTTCACATACGTACGATTACTGAGCGGTATAAATAAATAAAGAAAAGAAGAACACACATGTGACGAACAGAGCAGGGATAGAAGTCGGCCTGTCAAGTCGCTGTTCTTCTTTTCTTGTTTTTTTTTTGTTCTTGTTCTTCTTTTCTTGTTTTTCTCTGCTCAGTATTTAACGTTAAATCACATCATTTCAGATTTCAGATTTCAGAGAAGCAGGGCATCCCTTTGGTTCTCCCTCTCCCTCTCTTCTTTACCACCCACTTTTTACTCTTTCTGACTTGTGATTCTGCATTTGCTTCTTTACTGTACCTTCTCTATCTCTCCTTAGTTGTCTTCAGCATTGGCATTTGGTTTTGGTTTTGGTTTTGGATTCATATATAATATAATAGTACTTAAAAAAGAAAAACCCATGTGCATTTGTTTTGTTTGTTTTTGAAAAAAGAAACCCGCATAAGAAAAAAAGAAAGAAGAATCTATGTTTTCTTATAGTTTGTTTGTATAACTAGAAACCCGCATGTTATATCTCCTTTCACCTTTACTTCAGCCACTGCCTTGTTGTTAAGATATATAGTGTTGCTTTAACTTTTCTCTCATCTTTTCTAGCTGAGTGTGTGTGTGTGAGGCTCTTTCATTCCGAACACCGCTACTGAAGAAATGACTAAAGATGAAGACTTTAAGCTACTCAAGATCCAGGTCCCCCTCTGCCTCTCTTTCAACCACATTCTTTCTGCCTTTTCTCACTTGTATCTTTTTATTTATTTTTCCGTAACTTAAGCAAAGTTTGTTTTTGGTCTTTTCCTTGAGAAACTTTCTTTTTGTTCTTGTTGCTTGCCTTCTTTCTCATTATTTTTGTCTACAGACCTGTGTTCTCAGAGTCAACATACATTGTGATGGGTGTAAGCAGAAAGTCAAGAAACTGCTTCAAAGAATTGAAGGTATTAACTCCATTATCATGTTTTTTATGTTTGCATTGTTGTTCTTCCGTTGAATGAGACTTGTTATCTTCTCTTCTTTCTGGTACAATTGTGTCTGGTTGTTCTAAGAATAGCGCAAAGAATTCTGTTAGTGTTGTATAGTCCATACGGTTACCTTGAGTAGCAGAAAGCTACAAATGAGATTCTAAAAACTTGTAAATTTCAGTTCGTTTGCTTTTCCAAGCAGAGAATTCTGAATTCTGTTGTGCATGTCAGTTAAATTGGTCACCGTTCCTTGTAGTTCTATCGATACTTATTTGAACTTATTATGTTACGTTGCAACATAAAGTTTTCCTTTCCTTTTTATTTTAAGGGGAGGGGGTGAGGGAGGATCCCGTTATGAAAAGAATGGTAGTGTCGTAACGAATTAGGTGCTTACCAACTATCAATCCAAGCTTTTTATTAATAATCCCTTTAATGTGACTGATAAAGTCAGAGGACTCAAATACTTTTTATCTATCGGTGCCCACGTACGGAGTTCAAGATTTGGAAATGAGCCTGCCCTTAATTCTAGTGAAGTTACCCTTTTGGCGTAGTATTTATCTTGTGTCTACATTTTCGTCAATGTTTTAAACTTTCATAAGTCTTCTGTTCCAGGGGTTTATCAAGTAAACATCGATGCCGAGCAACAAAAGGTTACAGTATCAGGAACTGTAGACTTTGCAACTTTGATCAAGAAACTAGTCAGGGCTGGTAAACATGCTGAGCTTTGGTCCCAAAAGTCGAACCAAAACCAAAACCAAAGCCAGAAGAGCAATTGTATCAAGGATGACAAGAGTGGCAAAAATCAAAAGCAAGGGTTGATCAAAGGCCTTGAAGCCTTAAAGAACCAGCCGAAGTTCCCTGCTTTTGGCTTGGAAGAAGATGATGAAAATTTTGATGATGATGAAGATGAGGATGATGAGGATGAGCTGAGTTTCCTGAGGGTGAACCAACTTGGTCTTCTTGGCCAACAGGCCATTAATGCTAACAACAACAATGCAAGGAAAAGTGTTGGACCCATTGCTGCCCATGCAGCCGCCGCCGCCGCTGCTGCTGCTGCAGCAACTGCCAACAATGGCAATAAAATGAACAATGTTGGAAATGGAAATGGGAATGGGAATAATACTGGGAAGAAAGGAAACCCAAATCAGAATATGGGAATGAAGTTTAATCAGGGTGGAATAGATGAGAAGACAATGGCTGCATTGAAAATGAGCAATGGCCAACTAACCAGTGGAGAGGGAAAAAGAGGAAATGATATTGGTACTATGATGAGCCTAGCTGGTTTTCCCGCAAATGGAGCAAGTGTTGTTGGTAACGGTGCAGGTGGCTTAGGGGGGAATAATTCCAATGGGTTAGGAGGATATCAAGTTCAGCCAAGTAATGGGTACCAAGCATCTTCTGCAGCAGGATTTCCTGGCAATGTATATTCCACAGGTCAATACCCATCATCCATGCTGATGAACATGAATGGCTATAACCATCCAGCGTCATCAATGACCATGAACATGCAAAACAGGCATGTCATGCAACAACCTCAACCTCAAATGATGTATCATAGGTCTCCATTTATTCCACCTAGCACTGGCTATTACTATGATTATAGTCCTGCACCTCCTGCACCTTATCCTTACATCGAACAACCTAATCCCAGTGGTGATCACTCTGCAGCTACCCATATGTTCAGTGATGAGAACACAGGCAGCTGTTCAATAATGTAAAAGAGAATGTATGTAGAGGAAAAAAACATGGTGTTTGACTTGTAAGTTCAGTTGGTGGATTTTGAGAGTATTATTCTCCCGTGTGGTCTGAAGGAAGGAGTTGGATTTGGATGAGATGTCCAAGTGAAACTTATTATTGTATTTGTGTAGACGAGTATGTTTGTGTTAACTTTATTAGTCTCCTCTCCTTGTTTTAACTTTTATTTAAAGATCGGGACAGACTTTGATAAAAGTTAACTAAATATAATATGCATGTGAATTTGGTGTATGGAGCCAATTGGGCGTTTAGATGAAGATTCAGAAAGCGAGCGCTAGTATCTTTGTAGGTTGGTTGGTGTTTGAACGTGCATCTCACGAGCCCAAGTGTACAAAACTGGTTTAGTTGCAGCGACAGGAACACCAGCGTTTACAAAACCCGAAGTGAAAAGAGTTGGAGCTGAGTGGCGGTAGAACTGCAAGCATGGTATGGTGAGAAATAGATAAGCATAATCGTGCCTGTCTCCCACTTTCCAATTCAATAGCCATACCTAACTGCTCAGTTCCCTACGACATAAACTGTAGAATATTAACAAGCGCAATGTTCGATGTTGCTAAAAGATCAAAATCCTAACGACTAGCTTCTCTATCCCATAAGTTGGATTTGAGATGCAAGCGTTGAAATCAAAGTCATATATTCTTGTTGGCAATGCGAAAGGCTAATTGTCGAAAGGATTATGAACAATTGAAGCATATTGTGATAGAATATCTATATATATATATATGTTGAGTTGGTTGAGAGAATCCAACATCTTACTAAAGGGACAATCTGAACTAAGTTTTGGTTTAAGGTACTGTCTTTTGTTTCACAAACAGTATTGTTACTATTATGCAGAGTGGAGGAGGTAGCTGTCTATTTACCAACCAAGCAAAAGTGACAGCATTTCCTTCATTTCTCATATCTGAAATGCCCTGTTTTCAAATATCCATCAGAACAGATATTTCTAAATTAATTATAGCAAATATTTCCAGCTATCACCTATGAATGCTACTACTTTCAGTTGACTGGAGGTGGGAGAATTTTTAATGACACTGAAAGTGAAATTATATTTTAAAAGCAATGAAGATGCTAATATTCTGTTGATATACCCATTCTGCCAGGGTTCTTTGCATAGACTATATACAACAATTTACTAAGTGAAACAAATAGTTCAAATTTTCAATGTCCAATACGTATTTGCCCTTCTAATATGGTCAACTCTAGGACCACCAAGGCTCGGTTGTATCAATAAACAGAAGCGAGTAATGTAGCTGTCTTAGAAAATCACCAAATCACCAGACCTGAGGTTTAGGGGTACTCCTACTCCTGCTGCAATTAGGTTCTATGCCTCAAATCCCGCTTCTATTTTATTGGCTGCATATACTTTTACTGAAGGCTTAGTTTGATCGCGGATAAGTAAAGCGAATTTAGAATATGATTGTTTAGAAAATAAATATATGAAAAGTAAAAATATTCACATGTTTGGATACTTATAAGAATTTTAATAGGAAAGTTAGGTGGATTTTTATTATAGTGTTTAGTATGCAACAGTATTTTATGAAATGTAACTTAATTTTGACTTGTGTTTTCAATTATATCTCTACAAACTGAATAAAAATTAAAATCATTAAATAAGAAAAAATATGAACCTAAAGAGCAAAAATATTCAAAATTTAAATACCAGCTGATATTAGAAA
>JANITX010000210.1:18072101-18090539 GCA_027564395.1 Erythroxylum ulei | reverse complement strand
AAACAAAATAAAAGTAATTAAAGGAAACGAATAAATAAATAAATCCATAACAACAATAATAAATAAATAAGAAAAAATGATCGGGGCCCAACAAAGAACCTAACCGATCACACATAAAGAATAGTTAAAAAGAGATATTTAATTTATTTTAGCTAGTCTTGGATATAAAGTTTAAGAAATTTTAGGGATCAAATATTGGATATTTAATTTTATTAAGAATAAACTAAACTACAATTAAAGTTAGGGTTTAATTATAAATAAGAGTTTGGTTTTAATTATCTATGAAAGAAGGCCCAATCTTTCTCTATAAAAGGGAAAGACATAAAAGAGCTAGCACTACTGTCAATTCCTCTCAATTGTTAAGTTCTCTTCTCTTTGCTTGCAGATATTATTAAAGGCTAGAGATCTAAATAACTTGTAGTTGAAAACTTTGTCGAAAAAGAAATTTTTTGAAGGAAACCTAATTAAAATTGTATTTAACTCTTTTATTTACTGATTCATATTTTAGGTTATTATATTGAAGAAATCTAATGAAAAATTATAAAAATTTTCATTTTATTGCTTTGTGATTTGATTCTAGTTGATTTTTCAATCCTTTTCGATGTTATTTAGTATTGGTGTTTATTGTGATGAGTTTTAGTTGTATTAAAACTGAAGAGAAAATATTACACATTAGTAGAAATTTTAATGGTCATTAGTTAACGAGTTTTACTCCTGCTTTCTATGTAATTTTAGTTTTACCTCCTATGTCAGATATTTTCTTAATTCACTATTAATTGCTTTCTATTTTTTATATAATGGTAGTTTATTAATTAACTCAATTATGAAAAAATTAAAATAATTATGTAATTAACTTAATTATTTGGTCTTTTCACAATGATCTTACATTTTCTTATTTTGCATTAATCAAAATTTATGGAGATTTCATCATTTTGGAACAACCATAAGAGGACTTTAATAAGCAACATCATAGTGAACTTATCGTACAAATACAAATAATATATATGTGAAGGGTAAGGAAGCAAAAGATATAAGAATTTACGTGGTTCAGCCAATTAATGTGACCTACATCTACAAATAAGGAGATTAATTCTTTTATTATTATAAGAAAGACAATATAAGAAGAAGTATGACAAAAAATAATGCACCTTACATAACCTTTAACAAGGTATTTATAGAGTCTCACTAAATATAGTGAGACTTTATTTCCATTGATTTCTAAGATCAGTTAAAATCTATTTCACAAGAATTCAAAGGCTAATGAAACTCTATTTTCACAAATTCTTAAGATCACTGAAATTCTATTTCACCAAAATATTAAGGTCACTGAAATTTTATTTCACTAGAATCAAAGGCCTATCTCACAATTCTCATATTTGACTTGAATTCTTCATCATGTAACCAATAATCAGTCCCTGTCTTACAAGCGCCCATAGGCCTAAAGCTATACAGACATTCATTAAGTTCAAGCTATACTCAGTGTTTTAAAAATCAGACCGAATCGATTTATTCAATTAGAATAAATACAAACCGGCCTATTTTTGGTCAGTTTGTATTATGTAACCTTTAGGATAAAAACTGGCTTTAACAAACTGATTAAAAAGACCAGGCATTTTTTGAACATATGAGACCCATTATCTTTTGCATGTGGGACCCACCACAATTTCCACCTCTTTCTTCCGTAATGATTTGAATGTGTAGGACCCACCATGATTTCATGCTCTTCCTAAAACTTCACTTATTTTTTTAATTTTGATACTAATATAAGGAAAGTTGAGATTTTTAATATTTTAAATCAACCTTTTTTTCTTTTCAATTTTCACACACTTTAATTAATAAATGACATATTTTTTAAATTTATATACTTTATTTATTATTTTAATTTAAAATTTTGTTTTAAATTATTATTGTTAAAATATAAAATACTATTTTTATTCTTAAAAATACTTAATTTATTTAATATAATTAATAAATTATATTTCTTAAAATTTGAGTTCTTTATTTGTCTTTTATATTTTAATTGAAAATTTTAAATTATTAAATTTAAAAACTAATTATTTTTTAATCATGAATTTGTTTATTAAATCTTCACATAATTTAAGAATGTGTCAAAAATAATATTTAAATTATAAAAAAAGTATGTTTAAGGGACATTGAAAAAGAAATTAGAATAAATTTAGAGTTTTATTGACTTTCTTTAAACATACTTCAACTTTTATGAATAGTAATTATAAAATACAATTTTTATTTTTATTAATTAAAATTTTATTTTATATTCAATTTTAGTGTAAATTATTAGATTTATTATATATTAATAGGCATTAGTGCAATTTTATTTCAACAAAGTATTTTATTTTATACTATATTTTTACTTAGTTTTATGATTTTTACTTTTTATTTATTATATAGTTGTTTAATACCAGTTGAATCTTTAAACCTTAAACTTTTTCTTTGAACGGGTAGATGTTCGTTCAGTTTTTAAAACATTGGCTACACTTGAACTTCTTCGCAAATAATGACTTTGTTAACATATTTACTAGATTATTAGTTGTGACTATCTTTTTGCTTGGAAAACACCTAATCCTCAGATAACATCTTGAATAAAGTTCAACCAAACATTAATATGCTTTGATTTTTTGAGATAGAAAGGATTTTCAGTCAGGCTCAGTGTAATATAACTATTACAATAAATGAAATATTTTTGCATGTTCATACCTAAACTATCAATAAAACCATATAACAATATACCTTCTTTAACCCTTTCCATCAATGAATATATTATATTATTATTATAGAAATGTACCTGTCGATTAAGGTATTACTTTCTAATTAACTGCACACACAAACATAATAAAGATATAACATTTCAATGATGTCCTTCACAAAAGATCTCTATCATAATAAGAATTTGTATAGCCAAAAATACCATTAGTTAAACCACTAGAACCATAACCAAGAAAATATTACCCATAACTCTCAGTTATTGCATAATCCACTTAACAGGCTCCTAATGTGCTTCCTTACGATTACTCATAAACCTACTTATCATACTAACCACATGTGTTAGATCATACATCAGACTTCTAACTACATTCGAGGAAGGAACTTGCTTTATCTAATCCTTCTTAATGTTTGAACTAAATAATGCATCAACATTTAGTCTAAATGTGCTATTAAGGGAGTGTAAACTGATTTTGACTGATCCATTTGAAAATTCTATAACAAATTTTTAATGTACTATTATTATGATAAGTATAACAAGCTTGATCTCTTATCCCTCAAAATCTCCATTCTTAATATTTTTTTGGTTGCAACTAAATCCTTTATCTCAAATTCACTTCTTAATAATCTTTAGACTATTAATTTTAACCTTATTCTTTGTTACAACTAATATGTCATCAATGTGTAGCAATTAATAAATACATGAATCATCTTACACCTTCCTAGAGTAAACATGGTTGTCAAACTAATTAAGAGCAAAGTCAATATGGTTGCATCAAACCTTTTGTATCACTACTTTGGTTATTATTTCAATCGATAAAGGGATTTGTTTAACAAACAGACATGGCCTTTCTTCTTAGAATGAAGAAAATCCTTTTTTATGACATAAAGATTTATTCTTTTAAATTACTATGTAAAAAATGCAATTTTAACGCCAACTTTCTCTAATATTAAATTAAATACACTTACCATAGACAAAAAATCTTACATCATTTTATAATTCATAGCTGGTGAGAATACCTCATCAGTTTTAGTTCCCTCCTTTTGCAAAAAGCCATATGCCATTAGTAATGCCTTAAACCTAGATGGCTTAACTCTAGGAATACCTTCTTTCTTCTTAAAGAACCATTTACGTCCTACTACCTTTACATCTTTTGTTAAAGGTACAAATTCCTACATCTCATTTTTGTTTAAGGACTGTATCTCCTTATTTATAGAAATTAACCATTCTAGTGCATCCTTATTATCTACTGTCTCTCTATAAGTCCTTAGTTCATTGCTATATATTTTTAGATACTACTAAGGCGTATTCTACATTATTAGTTTCTCCAACACCAATATAAGCTAAATCCTTAGCAAGTTTTTTTTAAATTTCTTTCCTTGTCTTTTTGTTGCAATACTTTGTGCAGATTGTTAAGTCAACACATCCATAGACTAATTTTCTATTTTCCTTCTTGAAGTTTCAATTTCAAACTCTACCTTTTAGTTAGCGCCCTAATTCTTTTTAACTACAAGATTACCAAGCTCCTCCCTCTATCCATATATAGCAAATTTATCAAAGGTGACATCTTTGTTAATCACAAATCTTAGAGGTCTATCCTTTGTAGCACGTCATAGTCTATAACATTTAATTCCAACAAAATACCTTAGAAATATGTAATAATGCCTCTCTATACCTTTCTACCCATAGAACTTATAAAATGGCTTATTAAAAAATTCTAACTTATTATCTATTTTGCATGTCTTAACCTATTTTCTAGTACATTTTTTAATCATTATCTTCCACTCCTTAAACTTTTCTAACACTTCATCCTTTGATTTTAGAAATTACACCCATAATTTCCTTAAGTAATCAGTAATGAATGCAACAAAATAATTAGATCTATTAAGGGATTAAATCAGAGTAGGCTCCTATAAACTTAAATGGACATAATCAAGAATTCCTATGTAAGTATGCTTATTAGAATCGAATTTCAACTCGTGCTACTTTCCAAGAATAGAATACTTAACAAAATTCATCTTCTCAATTAGAAATCCATTCAACAATCCTTTCCTACTCAAATTCTCAGGTCTCTACATGTGACCTAATCTACAATGTCATAACCCTGTACTATCATCATTCTTATTAGATGATTGAGATATAAGCATGAGTCTGATAACTAGCATGCCCATTATGATATAGATTCTATCTTGTAATTTTCCATTCATTACAGTCTTATTTCCCTTCAACAATTTAGCGAGCCACCACCAGAAAAAATTTACACCCTTGACTATCAATAGCATCTAAGCATCCAGTGTTCTAATAATTTCATCTTGTATTCGGATCTGCATTGGACTACTACCTTTGAAAATATTGCTCTCAATCATCATCTAACTTGATATCTTAGCTAAAGTTTACTCTCAAGATGTCTCTAAACAAGTTTTACGCGCGCGCGCGCACTAAAGAGGCAAAGAATGCAATAATTTACATTGTTCGGCCAATTAATGTGACTTATACTTACAAACAAAGATATTACTTTTTTTATTACAATAAGAAAGATGATACAGGGAGAAACATAACTAAAACTATCGCATTTTATACAACCTTTAACAAAGTATTAGAAGAGTTATATGTAAGAAGTCTAAGTACAATAAGACTCTATTTTCATATATGCCTTAAGCTAGTTAAATTTTATTTTACCATAATTTCAAGGTGATAAAAATTCTGTTTAATTAGAATTATGGCCTATCTATCTCACATAAATACTCCTTGTTTATATTTTTGAACTTTAAGCCATCCCTAAAAGATAACGGAAAACCACGTATCAAATTATTATTGAATACTTATTTTTTTCTTTTTCTTCTTTGATCTCATGATTATGCTCTCTATATTCACAATGACCATTGATTTGACGATTTCATTGACAAATATTTCACGAATTGAAATGACATGTGGTTGATACCTGTTCCACCGAACAAACAGATGATTTTGAACGTGAAATTGACAAAAGAAAGAGCATACTTAAGGAAAAATTAAAGATGACAAAATTAGAAGTTCTTATCTTTTGATATTTAGAAATCAAGTATTCAATTTTTAAAACAAAATCTAATGTAGTTACTATTTTTTAAAAATTTATATAAGTCGATTTAAGGTAGATAACCATTTACATAGTATTCAGTGCAATCGCTACATTCATTAAAAATAAAAAAAAGTGATTTCTTAATTTAAATTATATGAATTTTAAAATTTTAATTATTAAATTAAAACCTTTAAAACACAAAAATTAAATTAAAAATTAAAAAATCAGATTTTTTTTTAAAAATTTACTACCTCAAATATTATCAGATGACCATGGATTGATGTGCATTATTCTTGTAGGGAATAATACTCGGAATTAAACCAAAGCTTCATTCACAAAAAAAATTGCGAGTTCGGTTATAATTTTTAGAACAATCTACGATTATCTCCACTCTCCGGTAACCTGTCTTGTCAAATTGACATAAATTGGATATTCAACCTTCATGGAAGAGAAATGTGATTCTTTCAAAAGTTGTTTACCCGTGCGATTCGCAACAAGCGTCCTTTGTCAACGTGAGCAGATATTTGGAGAATGAATTAGTATTAATAATAATTAGACTAAGTTCTTAACAACAGTAGGAAAGAAGCAGGTAAAGAAAACGTAAAGTAGAAGATATTTTAACGTCATTCTATTGAAGTTGTCTCATTCTCAATTTCTAAAATCTGTAATTTAGGTTCCCTGAAACCTACGTCTCTGTGGTGTCTTCAAATTCCCGAGTAAATTACGGATGCTTAAACACTTTGCTTACGTGGCCACTTGCGATGTGTACGCAATAAACCAAGCCACAAAAGTGGAAATATAAAACTCCGACGCTAGAAGGAGGGCTTGAACCTCCGACCTTGTGGTTAACAGCCACACGCTCTAACCAACTGAGCTACTCCAGCTGCCTTGGAGAAAAGATACACAACCACTTACCACTTTTAAATTTAATATGAACTTATTTCCTTAACATTATATCTGACGATTTATAACTCTAGGATAAAGATATTGCTATGTAAAGTTTTTCTTACCTTCTTAGAATTGAAAATATTAATGTTATTGTTATTAGTAACTCACATTTTCTTAGAACTTTAATTTTAAAAAAGAATGAAAAGTGTCAGTTGTATTAAATATTCTAAAAAGTCAAACATAGATATCAAAAAATAGATTCATTGATTAATTATAATTTATTTTTGTCTATTTTATTTTTAAGATTTACTAGGTTAAAATTTTTGAAAGGGTCATTTAAATTTTTGTATTAAATAAGTTAATGATTTTGCATAAATATTAATGGAAACTTTTTTTTTTGTTTGAAGAATATTAATACTATTGATCATATAAATTAGAATTTGTTAATATTCAAACCTGTCAATAAGAAGAGGAGGTTGAAGGATGAGATTGAAATAATTTCGAGGTTGAAGGATGACGACTAAGATTTACTATGATGTTGAAGAAAAAGATAAAAGGAAAGCAAAATATTTTTTTAATTCTATAATTGATATGGATAACTAGAGTCCATATTTATTGTAACCATTATTGTTTGGTTTGTTATGTATTGTATATCTTGCTTGATGCTTATCCTACAAGACATTCATTATCTAAACTTATCCTACTGTTTAGATAGACATTATCTAGACTTATCCTGCAATTTTGTAAACTTTTGTAAACTTTATATATGTATCTTATGCTCAAAGTGAATGAAGGGTATTTGCCTTTCTAAATATCTTTCATATGGTATCAAAGCTTTTTGTGGCCTAACAACCTAAGAAGCTACAATATCTACTGAGGGAACTCTTGCGACTTCTATTTTTTTTCTTCATCAATTACTTATCATATTTCAACTCTTCCAAATATCACATATCAGTTGTTTATAAAATTAAATTATGCCAATTATCTCATTTGGAAGGCATAACTTCTACCTATTTTACATATTTATGATTTAGCAAAATATGTTGATGGCACCTGCACGACACCAACTTAACAAATTAATGACTAATCAAATCCAGTTTTTCTTGACTGGTATAAACAAGATCAATTAGTTCTTAGATGGAATAAACAAGATCAATTAGTTCTTAGCTGGATCATTGGCTCTATCAGTGAGAACTTTATTCCTTAAGTTGTTGGTGTTTCCAACTCTTATATGCCATGGAAAAAATTAGCCAATACTTATGCTTCGAGTTCTAAGGCACAAGTACGAACCATCAAAGTAAAATTATTTAAGCTAACAAAGGAACATAATGAATCTATTGTTTAGTATACTCAAGGAACAAAAGGAATGTTTGATCAGTTGGCAACACTTAACAATCTTATCATGGAGGATTATTTAGTTCAGGTTGTTATTAATGGCTTGGGTCCAACGTATAGACCTTTTGTTCAATCTCTTGAAAATTGTTTAGATGCAATTTTTATGAATTGTATGGATTATTGGTTAGTGAAAAGGAGAATCTTGCTACAAAAATATATGTGAAGCCACTTATACAACCTACAACTCACTATATGAATTCAATTGTCAGAGGATCTTCATCTTGTGATAAAGGAAGAAATCAAATGATGACGTATGGTAAAGAATGTTCCAATGTTGTTACCTTTTCTGGTGGCAATTTTCGATCTCCATATGAGCTTCCTCATAATTCTTACATAATTGCAATTCAGTAGACAATATTCAGTTCCATAATTGTAACGGGTTTTGTTATATCTCTAGGCAATGTCCCTCAACAAATCGTAAAGTTACCAAGCCACGAAAACAAAACTTTTAGCAAGATCAACTAAGAAACCTCAATTTTGGATCCTAGACACTAGAGCACCTCAGAATCTTACTTATGATTTAGAAAATCTTACCGTTCATAACGAGTATCATGGTCCTGAAGTATTATAATTGCCAATGGCAAATTCCTCCCTATCTCTCTTGTTGGTTCATTTTTTTTGTCAATGTTCAGATAATTCTTTTCAACTTCATAATGTCTTATGCATTCCTTCTTCTTGTCAGAATTTATTATCTATTTCTACTTTTACTAAGGCCAGTAATATTTCTATTGAATTCTTTCCCAATTGTTTCATGATTAAGGATATACATTCGAAGGAGCTCCTTTATTTAAGCTAAAATGATGATGGTTTATTATACTCTATGCTCTTAGAACCCATTCGACAACCTCGTAGTCCAGTTGCTGCAATGATTTGCACTATAAAGCAATGGAATTCACATTTGGGAGCACACTCCTCAGTAAAATAAGATTCCTTCTATTTCTCCTAATAAATCGAGTCTTTGTCATGCTTGTAGTGTTAGTAAGAGCCATAAATTACCTTTTTCAGTCTCTCATTTTAAAGCTAATGGTCCACTTGATTTAATTTGTTTTGATCTTTGGGGTCCATCTTTTGTTTCTTCTATGGATGGTAATCGATATTATGTACTGTTTTATGATCATTATTCTATATATTGTTGGATTTATTTTATTAAGTATAAATCCAAAGTGCTTAATGTTTTTATCAAGTTTCGTCATATTGTTGAATTTTTTTTTGACCGAAAATAAAAAACTTTCAAACTGATTGGGGAGGGAATATCAAGCCTTGCAATCATATTTACTTGAAAATTCAATAACTCAATGTAGCTCTTATCCTAAAACTCTATAACACAATGCATGTGTGAAAGAAAACATCGAAATATTATAAAGACTAGTTTGGCTTTATTTCAACATTCCTTCATTCCCATAGATTATTGGACTTATGCTTTTGATACTATAGTTTACTTAATAAATCAGTTGCCTACACCTATTCTTTCTTATTCTAATACGTATCAAATTCTTTTTCAACAAAGTTCTATTTACATGACGATTTCCAATGTTTAGGATTCCTCAACAACCACAACTTTTTTTTACCATCACAATTCACTCACACTTCTACCTCAGCACCATTACACAGTCCTAGCTAATGTAACTACCTTAACTGACACACCCACACCAACCATAAACCATCCACCCATATTACCTACTCCCAACACAACACACATTGTTGATAATTCCTTACCTATTCCATCTACATCACTAGATAACTCTTCTACAACATCATCTTAAATGCCTTTAATTTTTGGGAATGGAGGCAAAATGAACTTCAGATGGTTTGTTACTCACTCGGTCCAAATACATAAATTTTTTTTAAACAACATTCATATGAAGGATGCAGGTAATGTTACTACACCAGCTTGTGACGAAGTAAAATTGAGTATTTATGATGGGACATCTTTTTTGGGCACTACTCTTTATCGAAGTATTATTAGAGGCTTGCAATTCCTTTGTACTTGATATTTGTTATGCAATTAACAAAGTTTCTCAATTCATGCATCCACTTATTAATCAACACTACAAAATAATTAAACAAGTAGTTAAATAGCTTCTTCGCACTATTAATCATGTTATTTTGTTGAGACGCTCAACCTCTTTTCATATCTTGGCTTATAGTGACTCAATTAGGGAGGTAGTATTGATGATCGTAATAGTAATACAACCTTTGCTATTTATGTTGGCAATAATTTATTATTGTAGGGAATGAGGAAATAAAGAACAATGGCCAAATCATCTATAGAAGTTAAGTATCGTGTTGTTGTTATTGCTGTAACAAAGTTATAATGGTACAATTGGTTATCTAAGAAATTGATATTCCTTCAACATCCTCTCCTATTTTGTGGTGTGATAATTTAAGTGCTACTTATCTCACTATTACACCTATTTTTCATACACGATCTAAGTATTTAGAGATTGACTTTCATTATGTACAACATAAAGTTGCTAACAAAGAACTTTAAGTGCGTTATATTATAACTACCAATCAATTGGCCGATGCTTTAACCAAAATGTTATCAAAGTATCGTTTTCATCATTTGAAGAAAAAACTATCTATCTTGTCAAGACCTGTTCAACTTGTAGGAGGATGACAAGGATAACTAGATTCCATGTCTAACTATTATTTATTTATTTTTACCTATTATATATCTAGTTTGATACTTATCATACAAGACAGATATTACCCAAATTTATCCTACAATTTAGATAGACATTATCTAGACTTATCCTACAGTTTGTAAACTATATATATGTATCTTATACTTAACGTGAATCAAGTGTATTTACCTTTCTAAATTTCTTTTAAAATAATCATGTTCTCAAGAAAAAATTTACTAATTGGAGTCAAGTGAACAGAAAATAAATAAAGTTAAATGTGCCTCCAACATCAAGCATAAAGTATTAAATGGTGTTTATAAACTTTTTGCATTTTGTGGATATTAGGGTAATCTTTATTATATATATGAATAATAATTACAAATATCTATCGGATCCAGATCTTGTAAACGTTCTCTCCCATCATCTGGTGTTACAAGCTTTTCATTTAGTTTATATATTTTTTTCCTAATTGAACCTTAGCCAAACTATGTGTATATATTCTTTTGCTTGATTTACTTTATCAGTAATTGCATTGATGGTAGTTATGTAATAGTTGGATTAAGTTGGTTTATTGGTGATGATTTACCTTTTATTTATTGTTAAAGTTGTAAAAGAATATAAAATCTGGTTATTTTGGGGATAAATTTAGTAGAAGTATATATGAACTAGTTATTTTGGGGATATGTTCAAATTTATGAATGATATGCATATGAAATTGATCCCAAGTGAAGAAGTTACTTGATTATAGATAACACTTTTTAAGGGTTTGAGATTTGAGTTAGACCAACAAATGTTAGTTTTAGTCTCTTAACAAGTTATTTTAATTTACTTCTGTTAGCTATTTTTAAGTAAATACTCAATTAATATCCGTTATCAAAAGTAACATTATTAGCTTATAAACGAAATCAAAATAAAGTTCTAATTAATATATCGAATAAACTCCATAAATTCTTAAACTAACATGTACTTAAGTAGTGTTTACTTTTTTCCACTAAAAAGTGTTGACACGGAATTGTGGTTGATTGGATCAACATCTTCAATGTCGAAGTCTCATTTCTTTGTAAATAAAAAGTGACTATTGATTATTGCTATTCCTAGCTTTAGTTTCATGTTTAAATCAAGACAATATCAATAAAACTATCCTAATTTTCTTAGAAAAAGAGTAAAAACTATGGTAAGTTTGAAAAGCTAAACTAACTAGTTCTCTACTTATCAATGTTTGGTATTTTCAAGAACCATCTGTTTCATATTATTATTCTTTGTTCTCATTGTGTGTACAGAGGAGATATATATGCAGTGTTCTTTTTGTACAAAAGGAATAAAAAACTTCTAACAAACGTATTTATTTCTTTATTATAACAAACGTATGTATTGTTCGCATATAAAGTATTTATTTCTTTATTCATAGCTAAAATCCTGTTTGGATCTTGAGAAGCCTCTTTATAAGAAGTGGGTTTTATATTTGTAGCGAGAAATGAAGAAAAAGCAGTTGATAGAGAATTAAGTTGAACCAAATTGCACTAATCAATAGTAGAAGGAGTAATTAAGGTTGAAGGGGAAGTAGTAGCTAGGTTGGAGGCTCCCAAAGGCAAATGGCAAATGTAGTCTTGAAGATAAGCAGGTGGTTTGGTGATGCGATCAGATCATCGAGAAAGTAGAGGAGAGGGGCTATAAGAAGAAGAAGTAGAAGGGATGAAAGTTAGGGGTTTAGTACTAGTAGGAGTAGGAAGTTGTGTATGAGATGGAGTGTCTGGATCGAGAAGGATTGAGTTGGGTAATGGTGAAGTGGGCGAGGTCGAAGATGAAGAAGTGTAATTTTTGTATAGAAAAGATTGCTCATGGAAAATGACATCTATGCTGATAATGATTTTTTTAGTCTTTACATTGTAAAGTTTGTAATCTTTTTACCGATTGGATTTCCAATAAAAATGCATGGGTCAATCCTGGGTTCAAATTTAGTTCTGTGAGGTTTTAAAGTCGATGCGAAACACAAACAACCAAAGGATTTAGGGTGAGAATATCTAGGTTTAGATTTATAGAGTCGTTTATAAGGTGTCTAAAAACGTAAAATGGAGAGAGGCATTTTGCTTATAAGATAGGTGGCAGTGAGAATGCAATCCAGGTTAGATTGAAAATATAGGGCTCAGGCTGTTTCTAGAACATGTTTATGTTTCTGCTCAACTCTGCCATTTTGTTGAGATGTTCCAACACAAGAGGTTTGGTGAATAATCCCTTTCTAAGCAAAATAAGTAGGAGCGTCTCCTTCTATGAATTCTAAAGCATTATAAGATCTAATCTCTTTAACATGATCTTGAAAATGATTTTCAATATAAGAAAGAAACATTTGTAGAGTGGGTCCAAGTACATCTAGAATTATCATCCGCAACAGTCAAGAAATACTTCTACCCATCATAAGTGGGATTGTGATGAGGACCCCAAATATCAATATGTAAAATGTAAAAAACTTGAAAAGTAAAAGAAGAACTAGAGGGAAAAGAGTTGCGAGACTGTCGTGCTTGAGGACATATTTTACAAATTTTATTGGACTTAGAAATAGTGGGCATACAGTCTATATCTTGCATAACAGGATGAGGTATATGACCCATTCTACAATGCCAGAGATTAGCATTATGATGGACAGTAGTTATAGAATAGCAAAAGCTACTATCGGTTCTATCAACAGATGTATTATAAGAATGACCAATAGCAATAGGAGAATGGTTAGAGTCAGTGCAAGACACATAGTAAAGCCCTCTTGACTCTTTACCAAGTTCTAATAACTTATTCAATGGTTCCTGAACATAGCAAGAAGTTGGAGTAAATATGAGGTTAGATGCAAGTTGTTTAGTAAGTTTGCTGGCTTAAAGTAGGTTGAAATGAAGACTTTGTACATGAAACACTTTTTTAAGAGGTATATCGTCTCTTAACTTAACATCGCCAATATGTTCAACTTGTGCCTTAGTGCCGTTAGGAATAGTGATGTAACAAGGATAAGGAATAGGGGAATATGTAGTGAAGAAATTCAAATAAGGAGTAATATGATCACTAGCTCTATTATTAATGATCCAAACTGTATTAAGCTTTGAAATCAAGAAACAAAATTTTTTACATCCTAATATGGAAATGGAAGCATCACCATTTTCTGAATCAGGGAAGTCATGCTTGTGTTTGTTGAAGAGATCCATTTGTTGACTGTAGATATCTCGGGGAGAGAAATCTGATTAGAGCTTAAGGAGTCCTGAGGATTAACATGTTGAGAAGTAGAAAAAGATTCCATCGTCTAAGTGGTAGCAGCTGCTCCCTTGTTTTTGTTCTGCAACTTGTTACATTTGTCAGTGGTAGGGCCTAGTTTCTTACAATAGTTGCAAGACACATTTCCTTTTCTTTCAAAAGTTTGGAATCGGGGAAGACCTTTTTATTGGAAGGTCTGTTTGTAATGACCTCCAGTATTTTTCTGGCGAGTCATGAAGGCTGAGGAATCAAAACTCTTCTAGTGGTTAGATTCATAAGCACTCTACTGGTTCATCAAAGCTGAGGATTCAAACGGTAAGGTCTGGGATATCGGTTGAATATTATTCTATTGTTCTTCCTGTAATATCAGATTATATACGTCATTTATATGTGGCAAAGGCTTCATCATCAAAATGGTGCCTTTACTATTCCCAACAAAAATTTCATGAGTTTTTGATTTTGTAACAATTTTGCAATTATTGGTGCAGCCTCACATTTGCAGGTAGGAATGTCGATGAGCATAGTATATTCATCCTATAACTTCTTAAGTTTAGTGTAGTACTCAGAAACAGAAAGACTTTCTTAGGTACAGGTTGTGATACTTTGCTGCAGCTCAAAAATTCTTGTTCCTTCACTTTTTCTCATATCGTTGTGCTAATTTATCCCAAACTTGCTTTGCAATTGAACAATACAAGATGCTGTCATAAATGTCTTCACTGAATAACCAAGATATCACCATACTATTGCAACGAATCCAATAGGGCAAGAGAGGAGAATCAGAATCAGGTTTGGTACAGGTCCCATTGACGAAACCCAATTTGTTTCTTACTAGAAGAGAAATCTCATATGACTTACTTCCAATTCCTATAATTTTCTCCAGTAAGAATCTTGGTGGAGAGTTTATAGTGAAGATGATCAGCATTCGACAAGTAAAATGTATGAGAAGGAACAAAAGTAACTGAAATCACAGGTATACCAAAATTTGTTCCACTAGATATTATGTTAGTTAAAGCAACAAAACATAAAATCTATAAGTAATATTAGCAAACACTGTATATGTAGAAAAAAAATTGTAGCATAATGTTAATTAATAGTGTAATGCGTATTGGATGATTGGTGAAGCAAATCGATGTATCAAAGGAAGAACCAAAAACAAAATTAGATTCTTCAAAGAAAAAGAAACGAATTAATTTGATAAAAAAGAAGTGCTTAAAGAAAATGGTAGCTCTGATACAATGTCAATGTTTGTTATTTTCAAGTATAATTTGTTTCAGCAGAGAACAAGAAATACTAGAGAAGGATATGCAAAGAAAATTTTACGTGCTTTATATTATTATTCTTTGTTCTTATTATATGTACAAAGGAGATATATATATAGTGTTCTTTATGTACAAAAGGAATAACAAACTTCTACCAAATGTGAAACTAACTATGAAATGAAGAAAACAAAATAAACAAACTAACGTCGAGCTTTTTTTTATGGGGTCCTGCAACCCTACTTCATAGATGTCATTCCCATATATATAGTTTCTAACCGTCAAATTTGTTTGGGGTTGTTGGATGACCAAAAATATAAATAGGATTCATGTTTTACTTCTGTGTTTGCTATTATGAAAATACAAAGACTTATATCATCAAGTGGTTCATGCCAACATTTTCATAATGCTTATATGTAAGTGGAGATCAGTAGCTTCATCTAAATGAAACATATGATACACATGTATGATCAGAAGCTATTCTCATCTTCAACTTTTATGTTTGGTTTGGAGTGCCTTTATCGTAGTTCAGGTTAGGGCATACCTATGTCCATTGGCTATCAGATTGTGATTTATCATAACTCGTGATTTTGGACAACTATAAATTAGTTTAGAATATTTAATATTGATTGACTCTACCAAACTAACTTTAATTTTAAAATATTACACTAATTTAAAATTTTAAGATAATGTATATTTGTAAAGATCAGTTTACAAATATATATAAAATTACTAATTATTAATATACTTTAACAATTCTAAAATTTGTGTATATTAAAATTTTTTGAAATTAATCAATATTAAACTAATTTTAATTTTAAATATAAGAAATATCACTTAAAAATCAAGATTAATTTACAAATACCAAAAATTGTTAGTTAAGAAAAAACTTTATTCATTTCAAAATTTATATACATTAAGCATTATTCTCTAATATTAAAGTAAAATATTTAGTAATTGTAAATATAGATAAAGCATTGTGCAAATTTAATGCATAAATGCATATATAATTGATGTGAAAATAAATTCTCATATATAAAATTTTAATTATCATATACTGAACGTTCTAAATTCTAGGCTTTTGTTTTTCAACATTCTCTTCCTTCCTCACCAATCTTTCTTTCTTATGCAACGACTTGTGCGTCCAAGTATAGCAGTCTTGTGCCTACTTTTCTATATATATATATGTATGAACAGTTCTGCCAAAAACAAGAAGCCAGCTAACAGTTAGCTGCTACATGCCTATGATCCATGGATGACGATGTTGAACAGTCAGTACTCAGACGGACCCTAAGAGAGTTAGTTTGGTCTGATGGCACATAGCATGCGACTGACTGGTGTATCTCTCCGGTACAGCTAAGGTAGTTCGAATTTCCTAGGATCCAATTATTTTCATTTTTTCTTGACAACTAGGCCCATCTGAACGAGGTAGATACGATGTAACGTCTTCTATTTATGCACATGTACCGTGGGACAATGGAATTCTTAAAAATTCCTCATTTAATTAAGATAGAACCACGTAGCCGCAAAAGTAGATAAAAGTTTATACCATTTACTTTGATTTTCTCTTAACAATCAAAAACAGTTTTTGGCCAAATCAGAAGAGGCTTCCGTCCTAGATATTTCTCTGCTTTGGTTTACAGGTAAAGTACAAATTTATTTTGGAATCTTTTCTTTTTAGACCCAGATTGGATGACAAAATACATTAGCATACATTTTAGCAACAGGAAGAGAGATCTTTGAAGAGCATCGGAGTCCAAATGTATTTACTACCTAAGAATTAGTTATGAAATTTTCATTTACTGTTTTTCCCACATTAGCAAGTTTCAAGGCTTTATTTAATGGATTAAAAATTCTGAAAATTTTCTATGATTAACTTGTAATCAACTTCACCTACGTTTTGATATTGTAAAATTGAAAGTTGAGATTCGAATAGTTAAAGTTATTATTATATGAAAAAGGAAGGCACCAAATACAGAACGTTGCTTATTATCCTGCTCAATAGTAGTTGGGAACACTTCAACTGAATTTATATTACAGATAAAAGCATAAGACATATATGAGGATCAAATAGCATTACCATACAAGGATTGCCATTTTATTGTCGCATTTAAAGATTTTTTCTATCTAATTTATAAATTTTTCATTAGATAAGGAACAAGAAGATGCATGATTTGCTTGCATGATCTGCACTTGATTTTTAGGCAATGAAAATAATAGAAAAATGGATGAAACAATCCATCCATTGTGATTGTGGCCGACATGGGACTAAAAGATGTTGGAAATTGGATGAATTGTTTGCTAGGAAACGGTAAGAAAAAGGAAAACAATGAGATAATTGACTATGTATGAAATTAATTTGGAAGCAAGAAAATTGGATAGGTGTTGGTGGCTTATGCGATCAACCTAAAATTCAAATTTGAACGTGTGAGGGAAGAATTCTCCCATAATTTAAAGCTGATTTTTATCAACAATAAGCTTAGTATCCTTAGAAAATAAAATTTTAAGCCATCAAGATGTTAAAAAATGTTGAAATAAAATATGGACTAAAGAGAACATTTTATTAATGCAAAAGAAAAGTACAAGTTGTAAAGAAAATTTAGGATAACAATAAGAATGAGTAAACAATGTAAATGAAACTTTAAATAGTAACAAAGTGTTTTGTTGGAGTAGTCTGATTGATTGTATGTCTATGTATAAGTTTGGAGATGTCCTTTGTGTTGTAATGCTGGTGAATCTATATAAACCTCTCAACTTCAATTGATTAGAGTATTTTTCATGTAACTATTCAATCTCTCATGTGCTAGTTAACAACATTTCACACATTGTGTTGGACCCCGTTTCTGAAGCCCAACCAAAAGTGTTGGACCACGTTCCCGGAGCCCAACTATCCGAAACGGCTTCGAAAAGCATTAACGGGTGCCAACTTAGGGTTATTTCAACGAACCCTTACTTGCTTTAAAACAAGCCTTACAATTTCAAAACTAAAAGCGAGCAAATTTTGAAGAGAGGTAGCTAAACGTGTTAGAAATTCAATGCCTCAAGAATCACTCAATTTGGAGGTCAGACGAAAGCGTTAGGGTCGAAAGAATCCAACCTGTTCTAGCCCTAACTTTAACTGAACATGTCTTGGCGCGAATGCCATAACTTCTCCTACAAATGTCAGATTGACTTCGTTTTTTAACATTGGAAAGAAGACATCGAGATCTACAACTCGTATTAGAGACCTCAAAGCGAGATTCGGCCTCTAAACTGGTCAAA
>JANITX010000210.1:18041311-18065598 GCA_027564395.1 Erythroxylum ulei | reverse complement strand
ATTGATTGAATGTGTTTTATGTGATATTTGCTATAATCGATGAAATGTTATGCATATTGTGCAAGCTGTGGAATTATAAATGTACATCAGAATGATTAATTGTGTATTATGTGATATTTGATGTTTGTTATGATCCGGTGAAATCATCGATGATGGTTCACTCACCGAGTTCGCAAAGCTCAACAAAATTGCAATGTGGCTTTTCAGGTTCAGAGGAGTTACCCAATTAGATCAATTGGAGTTCAGCCACTGAGGTCTGTTTTGGATTAGGGGTCGGGATCAGATTGCACCTGCATATGTCTTCATTGATTTTTATCTTTGATTTATATTCCGCAAAATTGTATAAGTGTTTGTAAATGATTCGTTAATGAAATGAACTTTTATGGTCCAAAGTGTTATATATATATATAATGGGCCCGAATTATTGCTGAATACTATGTTTGTAACTACTGCAACATCGTGATGGAAATGTTTTTAAAAGTCATGGGCCCGATTTGATTAGTTATTTTCCGCTTTCGTGTAACTTGTTTTAAAGAAACAAAAGTTTTAAAAATGAGGTTTGATTGATTGTTCGTTCTAGCACGCCATTCTTGCGGGATACTTACTCGGATATCACCATAGATGTCGGGTATGTGTCTTGTGGGAGTGGGGTGTTACAGATTCAATGTAAGGCCCCAAATTGTACCCTACTTGGAATGTTACATGTTCATGAAAGTACATGTATGATAGGTGTTAAAAATTATGAGATGATTGAGAATTGCATATGACTTGAATTTTGGTTTAATAGATCATACTTAGTGATTTGGAATTAATTGATATCAATAGAAAATTGATGTATTAAAATGTACATTTGGACAAGGAAAATGTCAAGTTGCATGACAAGTTGGTACATGAAAATTGGATGACTAGGTCTATACATTTAGTGACATTTGGCATGAGTAAATAAAGGACAAATGATGGTATAATTGAATGACACTTGGCGACATTGATTAAGTGATAAATGGCCTAATAGATGTGTGACATTTGGTAGCTTAAAGGGAGGACAAATGTGATACATGCATTGGTGACATTTGCTCCTCCAAGATTAGGACACCTAGCAACTTAGGTGTCAAACTTGCAAGAAGTTTCTGCAGCCTTTGTTGAAACATCTCCACAAACTCTCTCATTTCCTCTCAACTTTTAGAGTTTTTGGGATCATTTTCTCTTGGAATCATTGTAAGTTACTGCATCAAGAAAGTTAATTTATACTACCTTTTATGTTGTTATCAACTTAGTGTTAAGGTCATCTTACATCTACCTAAATTTTAGAAGTGTTTTGGTTACATGAAGGGTTGGTTTGGTTAGTTCTTTGAAGAAGGAATTTAAAGGTAATTAGGTAAAGGAATTCTAAACTTGATAGCATGTATTAATACAAGTTTTATGATAATTGAATTGGCATGAAATATGTATTAAGATGATGATAAATGAATGCTAGAAAAATGATCCTTGTATAATAACTTCTGGTTTGGTTTTGATGTGTGGAAGATATTGATTTATATTTACTTAATGAATTATTTTTGAATTGGTTTGGACATGAATTTAATGAGGTATTGAAGTATAAATAAGGTAGATTTGAAGTGAAATTCATGGTGTCGAATAGAAGTAAAGAAGTCAAGTTTTGGAAACAAATTGGAGATTATGGGTGAGTGAACCAAACGATTGTGAGACTTATAAAGCTTATTCCCATAGTCATGGGAAGTACTTATGAAGAAGGAAAGGTTGGTTTTGGGAAACTGTTGGACCATATAAAGTTAAGGTACTTTATAATGGTTTAATTGTACTTAATTAAGGTGTAAAACGAACCTAGTTCGATGTGGAATAAGTTCATTACATGTTGAATAAGGTTTGGATTTTTAATTAAAGTAATTACTTAAAGAAGGTGTTATTAGATAACAAAGTATCTAATTTTGGAACTTATAAGTTATTAAAGGAATGAAGTATAATTACGGACACAAATGTGTTTTAAATGACAAAAGTGATGATCTAGTTATGTATGTTTAAGAATTGGTAACTTAGGTAAATATATGTAAAGTGTAATTACTTAATATATTCATTGGTGCATTATTACAAATGCTTATGCCTATAAGGCTTGATAAGTTTGTTCAAGTGAGAATGAATGGGTCAATTTGAGCATAAGAAAATGAATTCATACTTATGCATTATTTCACTGTTATGTGATTATAATATTGTGATAATTTCATACCATCAATTATCCAAGGAGTTTGATAATTGAGATTGAATTGGAAGTGCTTTCTAATTATATGAATATACATAAAGTGTGATGACTTAATACATTTATTAATGCTTTAATGCAGTTGTTTGTATTTATAAGGCATGTTAAGTTTGATCAAATGAATAAGGTCATATATTATGCACTACATCATTTACATGAAATTTTGAAATCTAAAATGGTTTGTTTTAAAACTGTTAAGTCTTAGCCATGTGTAAATAGGCATGCCTAGAAAGGTTTGCAGCTGCTCCTGTAACCAGACACTAAGGTGTCTTCTGTAACTAGACACTAAGGTGTCTTCTATACCAAACACTTCAATGTCTTCTGATTTTAGACACTTATGTGTCTTCTATTTTAGAGACTTAAGTCTCTTCTGTTTCAGATACCGATCATGGCATCTTCTATTATGGTCCCGTCACCTACTTCTATAAAAAGGATTAGCATCCTAACTTGTTTTGTATTCAGATACATGTTTAGTTTTGATATAAGCAAATTCTATTCTGATACAAAACAAATTATGTTCTGATAAATGATAAGCTCTGATCTGATACAAAACAAGTTCTATTCTAACATAAGTTATACTTTGATCTGAAAGAATTATATCCTTTTCTGATATTCAATTATGATATTTGTACATTTTGTTTTGATATTTATGAGTTTTGTTCTGATGCGAGAATGCTCTGAATCTATATCCATCAAATTATGTTTTGAAACATAATGTTTGGATTCCTCTGTAATTTGAACTATTAAAAGTTATATGTGAATTGACATGATACAGTGCATGTGAATGCTAGACGACTGTTAGAAACAGTCACCAGTTTATATCTTGTTTAGTTATTCCCCACTAAGTTATACGCTTAGCATGGTGGTTTTGCCTCTGTGTAGGTTCTGATAAGAAGATTTAAGGATTGGGACAAAGACAACCATAATGGCCAAGAAGAATGTCTTTTGTTTTTGAAGATGTATAATTAAGTTTGCTTTTGAGTTGTATCTGATAATATGAGATAATTTGAATTTTTTAATGGTTTGTAATAACTTTATTATAGGATGGATTATGTTTAAGGCATGTATTTTGATAAGTACCATTGTATGATAAGTTATATTTTTCAAACAACATCTAATGATATGTAATGAATGTTTGCTTGAAATTTAGGAAATCCATGTAAGGAATGTTAGGTATGATTTAGATTGTTTCAATTATATTTTGTGTGACACTTGCATATTCTCCAAGGGGTATGTGTGTGTTACATTAAATAATCACCTCCTTAGTGTAGTAGTTCATCATAGCCCTGTATGCAGTAAGCCAGTCCATACCTAGGATAATATCTATGTCTCTCAATTGTAAGATTATTAGATTAGCTTTCATCTCAGCCTGATCAATCTGAATAATACACTCTTTACATCTTCAATTACTATAGTACTAACTATTAGAGTACTCACTACTAGGCCACATTTCAATATCTCTCTCTTACAATGTAGTTTAGATGCCAAATGTGGTGTGATGAATGAATGCGTAGATCCTAGATCTATCAATGCAAATGCCTATAAATGAAAAACATGTAACACGCCTATAACGACATCTCGGTTGTCCTGAGCCTCTTGTCTGATAATTGCATAAATCCTAGTTTGGGACTGTGATTGATTGCTTCGCACCTTAGTTCTGACACTAGGACCTGCAGAATTTGTATTACCTCTACCTCTGCCTCTTTGTCCCACTCCACTGGCTCTACTCTACTAGATATTCATTTCAGTTACTGATCCTCCTTTCACTCCCAATTGTGCTCCAATAATAGTCAGAAAATCTCTTATCTGATGCTTAAAGGAGCCACAACATAGGCAAGCTCCTGATAGCTTCCAACATTTACCACCGTGTCTCTTCCTACAGTGCTCACATCTAGGCATCTGTGGTGGTTGCCTGCTATAAGTCTGCCCTCCAAACACTTGACCTTTACCAGAATAACCAAAACTACCTCTTGGCCTAAACCCTGACTGTCTCAATCTCGGTTGTGATTGTGACGGTCTACTTTAGCGTTTACTAAGTCTTCTACCAGAATCATCTTGAAATTCTCCAGGGCTCTTCATTCTAAACTCTTGCCTACACTCACCCCGTTCATCCTTTAGTAACTGCTCAATTCTGATCAAAGCAGCTCTCAACTCAATGAAGCTGCTCAAATTTGTAATTTCCAGCCTTGTTCTGATTTCTATATTCAATCCATCCTCGAACCGTTTACATTTGTCTTCCTCAGTCGGGATCAAGGTTGTAGCATACCCTATCAATTCATTAAACTGCACTTTATACTCAACTACTATGAGGTTCCCCTGTTTTAGATCAAGGAACTTCTTCATTTTACATTATAGGTAGATCTTTGGTATGTAGTTGTCCTTGAAGACCCTCAAAAAGTCTTCTCAAGTCAGTCTGCAAGGTTGGATCTAAATACCAAGAATAGTCTCCCACCACTAGTAAGTTAGGCCTTACAGTAACGAGACGATATAATCAAACCTCTTATCCGATTCATAATCCATCTGGTCTAATATTCTCTCTGTCCTTTCTAACTAACTATCTGCCTTGGAAGGGTCTGTATTTTTGTAGAAGTCCGCGACCCCTTACTTTCTGAGTTTGTCATGCCTTCTTTCTCTCCTCTTAGATACTCTTAGAGGCATTAATTTAGACTGGGGCATAGGAAACTCTCTGTTAGCCCCTATTAATTCAAGGTCAGCTGATTCAATGACTCGGTCTCCGATAGCAGATGACCTATAATAGACAACAATTGTGATCACTATATGAATCTCTAGCTAGATATCATGTTAAACTACTTCTATATGTCCCTAGGGATGCCAAACTATGCTCTGATACCAAAATTGTACCATCCCCCTACCATAGAGCATATACCGACATTCTAGAGAATATTCGAGCATATAGCCCACAGAAGCGGCATGTTAAAGCAGCCACATCAACTTATCATGGAACCATATATAACATAAGCATTTCGAAGAACTAAGTTTCCTCACGTTATTCATAACCATAAGTTTACATTGTCGTTACATTCTATAATCCATTTATATACATTACCAAAGACATCTGAGATTCTTTGCATTTGATTCACAAACATAAACATTCATTACATTCATAATTCATGTTTATAGAATACATAACATGTGAAAGTTCACAGCTTTATACAACGTGTACAACATAAAATGGGTACTGGACTAAGATAATCTAAATAGATGCTTTAGAATCAGCTGACCAGACCTTTGAGCCATTATGAGTTCCAAAACAGACAATACTAGGCTGCTACTAGATTGCTTTAAAAGCTAAGTCACCCCAGTACTTAAAAATCAATGTTGCAATTTTGATGAGTTTGCAAACTCAGTGAGTGAACCATCATCGATGTGTTCACGCAAGTCAAGAAACAACATCAGAAACATATAATCCAAATTCTTAAATATATCACATTCTTCAAAACCAATTCCCATTTATCACATCATTTAATTTGGATACCAAATCACTATATATATAAATCTCACATTTCAACTAGCACATTATAAACACAAGCATTTCATGTAGTCATATCAAATAATCCAATCACTCATCTCAAAGATTCAGTTCAACATGTACACAAACATTTCATATTATTATTATTTCAACATAATTCAGTGATTCTTTACAACTATCCACATGACCAATACATGATATATATAAATGCAAATGCACATGTGACTCTACTTTCTTTTTATTTTGTTGTGATCAAGCACCAACTTAACTGTCCCATATCTGTTGTAGATACTAGGCTCATTTTAGACACTGTCCCGTACTCGTTGTGAATACCGGGCTCATTAACCATTAAGCTTGTGGCTCTTTGTGCACATTTATGAGCTTTAAGCTCCTCCCTACACTGGTCCATCCGGTCACAACTCCTGTATCTGATCATGTATATCAATGTCATGAAATGCATCAAATCACATAATATGCCATCAATAACTTTCATTCAGTGTATATAGGCATTTATCGCATTCATCAGATCTAAGTCTGGCATTCAACATTTAGTTGAGCACTCATTTCCAACATTCACATACAAGTAGATGGAATTTCCAATACATTCTTAAATATTGAACTTATCGGACTATCAATGTCTGGAATTATCATAATCTCATAGGTAACAATTCAATAATTGTAATTAAAAAAACAAATCAAATATAGTGAGAAAGCATCTAGGTTGACTCACAGTATGCTCCAGATTAGCTATTGCCTTGATGATCCCGCAATGTCTGAATGTTGTTGATCAATTTATGCTTCTATATCATGAAATACACATATATCTACACATTACTAACTTTTTTAATCAAATGAGTACTCAATCATACACATGTATATGTGTTATGTTTAACGCATGCTCTCAATTAACTATCCCGAGTATGTAATCTCATTTAGATATCTTATTTATTCATTCATCATAGCTTGTATGCATCCTATTTGTAATTAGGTTGATGCCTTAAGAAAACTTGGTTATTCTAGATTCATCAATCATTCATTCACCAATCCTTTTTCAGCATTATATATTCACACAATTTCCCAATTCTCATTCATTCATACCTAAGTCACATCTCGCACATCCTTTGGATCATATTTGCATCCATAAGAACACCTTCATTCCTTTAATAACTCACAATTGCAGATTTAGATACATTGATCTCAAACAATCCATTCCTTATGTTATAGCCTTAATTAACAACCTAAACTTATCAAATCCTTAACCAATTAATCCAACAACAATCTGGGTTCATTTCAAGCCTCAATCAAATCCATATACGCCAAGGTAAAGTAGCTTATCCTTAGTTGGTTTAACAATCTCACAAAACAAATATTTTTTGTTTCAGAGCATTTCTCCATGTTCGGGGAGTACCTTTCCACAATCATGGAAACACAAAAGAAAAAGTTTCTCACTTCAATGCATTGCCTACGATCGTGGGAAGGAGCTTATGCAGCTTCCATGACCGTGGGAAGGGTGAACAGAAAGTTCACCATCTGTTTCCTTCAATTTTTTTTCTAGATTCTAACACCATCATAATAGTCCATTGATTATACCTCAATTATACCATAATTATACTTCAAATCCCAATCTAAAATCATCTATTAAACAACCTCTAACCTATGGTTTCATACATCAAAACAAAGCCAATTCATCCATCAAATTTCTAGCACAGCTTAATCATCAATACCACAACCATGTTCATCCCTAAGTAATCATCATGAATGTTATGCTAACATGTGTCACAATAGATAAATAAATCACTTACTTGTTTAGCTCAAAACATACTCAATCATCAAGCTAATTTAGCCCTCCAAACATGCAAGGATAAAGCATACTCTAAAAACAAGATGGAATGAGAAGGATTTCTAAACACAAAATGAAGGCTATGAAATTTTGGCAAAATTTCAAGTGTTATGGAGGTGGTCTGAGAGTGTCATTGGTGTGAAGAAAGGAAAGGGTAGCAAGTAACCAAAACATGGAAGAAGATGTCTTTCAAGTGTGTAGAGAGGGGGTGCGATACATGTTATGCCACTTGTCCAATAAAGAGCTATGTCATGTGTCTTCTTCTCATATTACCAATTGTCACCTAATGTTTGGTCCATTTGTCACATATTTCCTAGGCCACTTGTCACTCATGTACTCAAGCCATTTATCTCCCAATTAGCTAAGCCATTTGTCACTTATTCCTAATGGCACATGTCACCGTTTCATAGGTCTAATCAACTAAATTCCTATGTATCAATTTGTCTTGTCCTTTAACATTTTTCCTAAACTAGATGTACATGTCACCCTATTAGTCACTCTATTGTAACAATAAATTATCGTTTCACTAATTATAATCCATCAAACAAAATTCAAGTCATAATCAACACATAATTACATCATAATCATTTAAGATCTTTCATACCCCGAGATATGTTAAATGAGTGCATATACTATTTTTACAATGTCTCTAAATCATGATTCATGTATAGATGCGAATATGATGCATGTAAATGAAATGCAATTCATGAATTCTCATATGATATGACTCAATCTAACAATTAAATCCTTAAGTGTAGAAACGGGTTATTACAGAATATTGCAGCTGTATTTTACTTTATTAAAAAATTTCATCAATTTGTGTAATTTTATTCTTTATGTAGGATATAAAACTTGATGTGGTCTATGTTCTAGCTAGACCTCTACCATCCTTCAATAGAATAAGGCAATAAACTTTTGAAACCTTAAAAACCTTTTTGAGTTCTCACTTCTAATAACTGACTTTATAATTTTCTTTTTTCAATGTGGTAGGAAGATTTCCTCATTTTGACCATGAATAAGGTTTACCTTTGACTATCGGAATCCCTTCATCCACTAAATCTCCTGATCCGTCTCTTCCCTATCTATAAGAGGTAAGTAAATCAAATTTTCTCTAGAATTTCCTCTATTTTAAGCCCCATAATCCTTGAATCTATGGCCAAAATATATAGACCAATGGATGGATAGACATGTTATACCCTTCTTACCATTCTATTTGGAAGAGGCAGGGACTTCTTCAATTATAATAGCTCTTTCTAAAAACCTAATAGAATATTAACCTAATATCATATCCATTGTCTTGAAATTCTAGAGCCCTTTTGTGACTCCTTTATTTTTCCTTTTATGAATGCCTCAATTTTGCTTAAAGATGTTTTCTCTCTAATTGGTTTACCTATAGTTGCGGAGGACTTTTCTTGTTTAGTTAAGGAAACTTCTAGTTTGGACTCTAACACTTTTAAACAGTTATACTTCATCTAAGATTCTTATTTCGAAAGAGGAACATATTAAATTCATTTGGTATCTATTGAATAGAATTTTTTTTTGTGTTGTAATAAATAAACTAATATTTAAATTCCTCCTCTTTTGTAGACCGATGGCCTCTAGTACTTTTTTTTCTGCTGGTTATATTTCCTTAGGATTCTTTTGCAGGAATTTAGGGAGATGTCTTTCCATACTTCCTTTATAGAGACTTCATTTTTACGTATGGTTTGTTTAACTCTAAACCCTTACTTATTTCCTAAAGCTTAGGGACAGAGAAGGCCCATCTTCTGTATATCTTAGATTTCTAGACTTTTTTGGCCTTTATCTTTTTGCTAATATATGTAACAAAAATTTTAAGAATTTCATTATCTTCTTATTGTCTTTGAAGTCCAGGTCGATAGACCAACTTAAACCTTTTGAAGATTTCTTTGAAAGGCCTTATTGGCTAAAAATTTTGAAGACTTCTTAATCCTTTTATTTGACTGTTTACCAAAAACTCTTCCTTGCTTACACTAACATAAAGGTTTTTGTATTAGATGGTGACAAAGCTTTCAAACCTAGTCCTTCTACTATGTCCTTAGGTTTTAAGCTATATCTTCCTTATCTTTAGAGCCGACAACTCAAACTTTCTTTCAGAATTCACCATATTGTGGATTTTTTGGATTACCTAATGGGAGTCCCCTTGAAAGCCAACGATATCAATGATAAATTTCTTTAGGAAATATTTGAGCATTATTGCATTTTGGAATTTAAAATCTTCATGCCCAATATTACTAATATAGAAGCCTACTAGCTTTAGTGGTAGAAGATCCTTCAAAGTTTAGTTCTTTGTCTAAATTATGCCATCCTTAAAGATACTCCTTCTGGCAAAAGAATATTTAATTTTTGACATATACCACTGACAATTGCTGCTACAAATTTTAGAATTTTAGATGTTGAAGTTAGAGAAGAAGGAAAGAAATATTTCTTATAAGGAAGCGATTGTGGTTGTTAACCCTATTGCGAAGAAAAAACTCAAAGAAAAGTCTTTTTCTGCTTCAAGCTTTAAGAAGGACAAAATACCAATTCCCAAAAGACCTACTAGAAAGTTAACTCATTCGACCATCAAACTACTAGAAGAAACTAAAATTACAAAATTTATGAATAAAGACACCACCCCATAAATATAATTCTTCCACTATTGAGAAGATCATGGAGGACATTAGTAAAGATATCTTACTCTTTTAACTTCTCTTACTTTATTTCCTCTAAAAGTTCTTACTTTTGGTTCTTATTTCATAGATGACCCGGTATTAGACCTTCAATATGCTACCTTTTCCTATGAACCAAAATCTAGAAGAGACAAAAATTCCCCTAAGAAAAATATTACTAAAGTCTCTTTACTATAGGTAAAGTATAAATTCCTTTTATTGTTTATAAAAATATGCCAAATGCTTGAAACATTATTTCATGTCTTGTAGGTAGGAGACATTCAGATGGTAGCGACATCTTTATAAGAAGTCTTTGATTTAAGCTTCTTAAATGTTTCTCTTAACACTCCCTCCATTATTATGCCAATAATTAGTTTAAGGAGTTGTCAAGAGTTAAGGATTCTTTAAAACTAACTATGCAACATGAGCTTCAATTTTTATTGAAATTCATAAAAATTCCTCCAAAAGCATGCTGTCTTATATTTGCTCTATAACCCCATAATCTACTGTTAGAGGAATCTTGAGCAAAACTAAAGAATTTTTTTTCTTTCCAGAATTCATACCAAAACCAAATTGTTTATTCCAAAAAATTAAGCCTATCAGAGAAGCACCAAATTAATTATGATGCAGAAAAGGGTAAAGTTAAAATAACTCTTGGTGTAAATTTACAAGATGAAGAATGAATTCAAGTCTTTAGAGAATCAAGCTATTGAGCATGAAAGAGATACCAAATTTGATTAGAGATAAGCAAGAAGCTCTAAAGCAACATGGTAAATGGCTTAACCTTGAATTTAATGAGGTCAAGAAACTAACTAAAGAGCGAGGGAAGTCGTTAATGTTGTAACAGGAAGAAGTTGACCTTTAGAAGCCAAAAGTTCAATATTGCTAAAGAGGACCAAGTCTTCATATCAAACAGTGGGGCAAGATCCTATCTTTTAACCTAGATCAACTTTAAATTTGTTTACCTTCTACAATTAATTTATTAACAATTAGTCAGTTTTTGTGGACTTGAACTTTATTTTTTGAGTGTTTATTTTGGTTTTTTGTTATTTGACTTAGAGAATTTTACTCTTGTTCATTTATTTATGAACTTTCTCAAACGATAGGTATATAGGGTTTCAAATATTTCCCATTAACAAAATGTTTATAAGGTCCACCATCTAAGTTAGATAACCTATGAGCGTTACCTCTTAAAACTGTATGAATTCAAAATGACCCTTTCTAATTTTGTCCCCTTCTCTTTTTTCATAATTATGTTATTCGTCTAAGTTTTAATTCCATCACCATTACATCTAAATACTCAAATGTTTCCAAATAATTCTTAGCCACTCTTAAGGACGGAATCGTCACTTATATATAGAAAACAACATTAGACCATAAGTTAGAATGAACAAGTTGACTCCTATAGTAGTAATGGAAGTTCGATATACCCATAAGGTCTCAAACAAAATTTTATGTAATACTTCGAGACTCTCCTCTAATATTTTTTAAAGATTTCAATAACTAATTTGGATGAAGCTTCAACTTTACCATTATCCCGAGTGAAATATAAAGTAAAATTTAGTAATTTTATGCCATAATCTATAGCAACATCTTTGACTTATTGACTAGTAAACATGGTTTTTAAGTCACTTATTATTAATTGCGGGATCCCAAACTAATGAATAATCTATTCAATAATGAACTTTACTACAACAGCCTGGTCAACGTTCTTCATAAGCTAAGCCACCACCTATCTAATGAAATAATTCATTACCAATAGATTAAAATTATGACATTTAAAAAAGGGTGGATACATTTTCCCAATAAGATCAAAGGCCTAATCTTTAAACGGTTATAGTTTAATTATATAGTGTAACTCAAAAGTAGGAATTCATTGAACGTTACCATAATTTTGGCATTATGGATAGCCTTCTTTCAATATTAAAGATCAATAGTAACCATGAAATCTTGTGAGTCAACTCATCTTTATACCGAATTGAGGTGCTTTACATATTCTCTCATGAACTTTTTTCACATTATTAATGCCTCTAACATCCCAAGGCATCATGAAAAAGTCCATCATTGCCTTGTTGAAATAAGACTCCTTCATTCAACATGAAGTTAAGTGCTTATAGTTTATTTCTAAAAGGAACTTTCTTACTAGGCTTCTCTAAAAAGTCCTTAATTTCCTCCCTCCAATCATGAGTGACCTTTTTCTTATCAATATTTAAAACCTTAAGGAAATTCTCTTTTTATAAATATACATATGGGATTTTCGTTACATAACGATAGATTTATGAACTAATTCTTTAGACATTTTTATCGCAGATGCAATTTGGGAGAGTTCATTTTCCATGTAATTTTCCAATTAAGGAATATACTGGAATTTTGCTTTATCAAAGAATTCTAGTAATTGAATAGAAACAATATAATAAGGTGACAAAGTCAAACTAAAGCACATATATTCTGCCATTACATATTGCAACACTAACTAAGAATCTACCATAATGAGAACTTCTTTAGTTTCAAGATCAACTAGAAGTTCTAGTCCAATCATTAAGCCTTCTTATTTAGCCTGATTGTTAGTGCACAGGAATTCCACCTTAAAAGAAAGAAGAGTCTTTGTTCCGTTTGGTGCAGTTATAGTGATCCCAATACCAGCTAACTTCTTTATACAAGAACTATCAAATTTTAGTTCCCATGGTTTTTCTTTCATAAATGAGTAATAAATGCCACACATCTTCTCAAGTTGGCCATTGCCTAACTTTTACTAGCTTATGGGGGTAATACACCAAGTTAAAGTCTATAAGAGTCATAAGTCATTTGCTAATGTTCAATGCTATGGTTGGCTTATTCAATATGTATTTTATTAAGTCACTTTGTGAAACCATATAAAGTCTATTTTGCAACAAATAATGCCTTGATTTTGAGCAAGCAAAATATAACGCCAATCGTAGTTTCACAATAGGAATATACAAATAATGCCTTGATTTTGAGCAAGCAAAATATAACGCCAATCATAGTTTCATAATAGTAATATACTTCTTATGTTGATGTGAGAGTTCTAATTAAGTAATAAATAGCCTGCTCTTGGCTTGCCTCATTACTTTGGTCCAATAAGCACCTAATAAATTCTTCTACGGCAAAAATGTATAACTTTAAAGCTATTCTCTTTGCAGCGGCATTAACACTAGAAGTTTAGTCAAGTATTCCTTGATCATATCACATGTCATCTAATACCTTCCTTCTCAACATAATTCCTTATAATTTTTTAACATCAAGAGGTTTAAGAATTCTTTTTTTTTACTGATCAAATCTGTAATGAATCTTTTGTATGTTGTTCACCTTACCTAAAAAACCTTGGAGTCCTCTCTTATTTTGAGGTGATTTATTTCAAAAATGACATTTGCTTTATTTCTATCTAGTTCAATCGCTCTATTATAGACTAAGAAACCCAAGAAATTTCACACTTTTACTTCAAAACTACACTTTAGATGATTTAACTTTAATTTGTGCATTCTCATCCTATGAAAATTTCCCTTAAATTCTCTATATGGCTTATGCTCCTTTTTAATTTAATAATAATATCATCTATATGAGCTTCTAATATATGACTTGTTAAGTTATAGAAGATAGTATTCATATCCGTATATAAGTGGCTCTTATATCCTCTAAATCAAATGGCATTATAACCTGTTTACAACATTAGCTAGCCACTTAGTATATCTAGCTAGTGTAATTAAATCAACCTTACATAAAATCTTATCTTATTGTTCTTCTTTACTACATTTATAACATTAACTAGCCACTTAGTATATCTAGCTAGTGTAATTAAACCAGCCTTATAGAACTTTTGATCTCTTTTTTAATCTTAAACTTAACTTCTCTAGACAATTGCCTAAGAGGTTTACAATAAAGAGGAAATTTTAGTTTTATATTAAGTCTATGTTCTACCAACCTTTTATTCAACCATCACATCTTGATATAGTCCTAAGAAAAATAATCTTTGAGTTCCTTCAGGAGCTTAACTAACTCCAATCTCAATTTTGGATCTATATTATTGCTAATAAAGACTTCATAGAATTCTGCTTAATCACGCAAATTCACTTCTTCCAATGGTTCTTGATTTTGACTCCCTAAATCATCAATCACTCTAGGAGTAGATTTTAATTGTTGGACACAACCTTTGTCCTCCACTTGAAATTTTTCTTCTTGAAAGATTAACTCATCATTTCACATTTATGCAATTCATTGAAATCCTCTAATATTTGCAACATTTAAAATTTAATTTTTGTACTGCAGCTACCATAACAACTCCCTTTTGGAAAAACCTTCTCATTAAGTTCCTCCATAATTGGAACCTTCATCAACCTATTAGTAGGCATAGCGACGGTTGCTCTTACTATATTTCTAATTCTGTTCAAACCTTTTTCTTTATCCTTATTTCTTGAATACTCTATATGAGATATTTTTAATTTGAACTGGCTTAACATAATCTCCATAGAATTTCATCTCCATGGCATTAACTTTAGTGCAGAAGGGTTGCGAATTGCAAAAAATTTCTACCTTATTGCCCTTCCATAAAAGAAAAAATTGATGAAGAGACAAAGGAATGCATAATTTGGAGTGGAACCAATCAGGCCTTAGTAAAATTTAATAAATGGAATATATGTCAACAATAAAGAAAACAATCAATGAATAATTTTACCCTATCATGATGTTCTTCGGGAGAATTTTCCATGCTCTAATATTCTCACTAGTAAATAAGGTAATAGATAATTCAATTGGGATCAAGTCTCCAACATCTTTGCCCAAAACTTGCACCATTGTAGTTGTCCAACCAATTATCAACAAAAAGCTCTTAAAGTTGGTGTACCATTGATGTGAGCTTTAATGTATAAAGGTCTTATATGTTATGTCATGGTATCAACTAGCTTTTTTAGCGCCACCTTCTTGAGAATTCTTGGTTCGACAACTAATAAAGATACTTTGCATTCTCTTTTCCCAAGTAGGATTCCACCTTTCTAGTAGAAGATTTACCAAATGAAGTAGGGAGTTTTATAGAAGAAACAACATATGGTACATGAATGAAAATTTTACGAATTCATCAGAACCCCTATCTTAACTCTCAAACTATGCTAGCTTCTTACGAAATCTAGGATTGTGATTTTCTTTGTTCTTACTTTGCCTTTCACTGGTAGCTTTTGCATATCCTTTCTTATTATTTAGGTCCAAAATGATTTCATTATAGGGCAGGTCTTGTAAAGGATGGTTTCCTTAGGTTTAGATTCTTTAACCATAATGGCTTGCTTCTTCCAAACCTAATAGGAACTTTCTGTTAATGAAGAGTTCTCTTATGAATTTGAGTTAAGGGTACCAAATTCTAAGGATGCCTTATTTATTTCCATTATGAGATGGTGACACTTGCAATGGTACTACAAATTGAGGCTTTCTGTACTGAAAACTTAAAATTCAAGGATCACATCTTTATCTAAACATTTGGGTGAATTCAATTTTGTGATTTTTCCTTGTAATTTATACTTTTGTTGGATTCTAGGAATCCACTAATTTTTACTCTTAGCATTGGCATTTAAACTATAGTTGTGAACAAAAACACCTATCTCCCCTTTGACATTTAGTAAAAGATGTAGATCGAAATGAGTTCCATTATCAATTGCAACTGGTGGGAATAGATCTTTATCCATCAATATGGTTTGGTCAACTTCAGTAAACGACAAATTTCCCTTATTGATTCGATCTTGGATAACATTCTTAAACCCCAATATGAATTTGTTAGGTGACTTCATGTATTGTGGTATGTGCAAGAGTCTCTCCCTCTGATTTCTTCCTTTATTAGAGTTATAATTTTTAACGATAAAGTGATAAAATTTTCTTATAATAAAAAATCAAAGATTTATTCTATTTTCAAATTGTTGAAAGTGTGCTGACTCTATGTAATTGGTGCTTGCATTTTCCTTTTAACTTCAAAAGTTTTATGTTTTAGAGAGGGACAAAAACAAGTTTCAGGGATATTAACTTTGTCCACTTTCAAATCATATGAATTTTTTTTTGTGAAATAAGTACCCACTAAAATTGTTGTCCTATATCCTTTTTCCCTCAGCAATTCTTTGTGCTTAGAAACTTTTGCTGCCAACTCATACAAATCACAAAATTTCCATACCTTAATTTTTTAAAAAAGTTTAATATCATGATCCCTTTGATGTAACTTTATATACTCGATCTTTGGAACTGTAATCTCATCTTCTTGAATTAGTTAATGATCATGTTAGCATTCTTGCCACTTTTTTGAGTAACTTTAGAGAATTCAACTATACTAACTTTAGGTTCATTCCAAAAAAAAAAACTAAGTATGAAATATTCCTTCATTTCAGTCCATAAAAGGAAAAAATTCTTAGGCAACAAAGCATACGTGGACAAGGTTGTGTCTGTTAATGAATTTGGGAATAGTCTAAGCTTGAAATTATTGAAAATTTCATAACTAACTAATTCTTCACATTGAATGGTGAATCTAGCAATGTGCTTAATGGTTCATTGGTCATGTTCAACAAAATATAAATTAAATTCAGGAATTCTATAGCCATAGGAATAATGATACTTGTGGTTAATATGCTCCGAATAAGGCTTATAGAATTCTAGACAACCAAATCGCCTTAAACCAAGCCTATATAGTTCTTAAATGGCTTCTATAATCAATTTCATATTAACTTGTAGTCTCATTAGTGGAGGATCGATAATAGGATTGTAGTTTATAGCCACAAGGTTTCTCCCTAAACCATAGTATGGCCCATTAGCTTTAGCCTCCAAACTAAATCCTTATCTATAGAGAGCTAGAGGCCTGACTACCTATGAGCCATTTCTTAGATTCATACAGATAGGTGCAACAGGAATGCCTTCTCTTTTGTGAGGAGGAACATATCTTTCATCCACATAGAAGAAATCAAGGTGAAACCACTCACCAACTTCTATTGCATTTGGTGGAGGATGCACAATAATCTATACCAACATGAGAGAAATTTTATTTGCCTTATCTATTAGTATCTTAATTGCCTCAATTGTAGAGATCAAGTTAGACTTCAATTATGGAATCTCATTTGTATGGATAATATCATTTCGTGTTGATGGTGGTGATGATTTTGAATTCTTGCCAACTAGATAGTTAGTTAAAGGCGTTGCTACCTTCTCAAGAGCCTTGATTATTTGGGATACAAAATCTTTATTCCCTACTGTAGTAGAGAGTTCTTCCTCTATGGCTAAAAGCACAACTATTTCTTTTCCATTTCTCATACACAAAATCACATTCTACTAAACGTGTTAAGTTATTGCTTTCTTACACGATCAATGTGGAATTCGAACATGTCAAGTAGAATTTCTCCTAAAATTTGTTCCTGACTTCTTATTGAAGATATATGTGAGCTTTGGTAACCTAAAAAAATGAAATTGTAAGCCAATAAAATGCTAAAAGGGTTGTCGCAAAGGAAATTTGGGATGACAATAAGAATAAGTAAACAATACAATAAAAAATTTAAATAATAACAAGGTATTATTTTTGTTAGAATAGTTTTATTGTCTTTATGTATTGATGCCTAAAGATATCATTTATGTTGTGATACTAGTAAATTTATATAATCCTCTTAACTTCAACTATCTCAAGTAGTTTTTTTTTATAACTGCTCAACTTCCTACATTCTAATTAACTTCCTTTCACAAGTTGTTCTCTCAGCTTCAAATTTAAGTATTTCTCTTATAACATGTTTCTTTGCTGTGTCTATTACTTACCCATTGCATGTTCACTATATATCTCCAATGTTCAGGACTTCTCACCACTTCACATGCCCACTAATTCTTTAGCCAAATGTATTCTAAGACTTCTTACTTTCGAGGCTTCTTACTTTTGATATAAATAAGTCGAATTCTTCTTAGGTTATTGACAATAGATATATCCAAAAATTAAGTGTTAAATCCTAGTTTTTAAAATTAAGCCAGAATACGAGATGGGGATGGTAAAAAGTTCTTAATTTATAACATTAATAATATTAATACATAGCAAGAAAATTAAATTGGTAAAAAGATAAAAATAAACATTAATTGTGTTATGATTATTTTAGAGTAAATGACATATAAATTTCATTATATCGTTAGATAAGTGATGCCAACAATTACACTTCTCTTTTTGTTACATAAAAGCAAAGTCATAGGTTCCCATGAAACAACTAAAAAAATCTAACATTTTTAATTGTTGAAAATGGAAAATAAACCAAAAAGTTATCTTTTTTACTTGTTAGGATTTAAATTTATTTATTTTATATTTTTTCATAATATTATAAATATAATAATACTTTCTACTTTTAAAGATTGAGTTTGCATAAGTTTGGTATTTATAAAACATAACCAAATTTTCAACTTGGAATTGAATTTTTTCTCTGTAATAAATGTTATAATTTTCATTATTCGTTGTTATTTGATGACAAACAACAATTTTAAAGAAAAAGTAGAAATCAAATTTGCACATTAAAAATATTGAAGTCGTAGGCAAATCTATGAATAATAGTAGGTTAAAAGTATTCAGTTATTTTTAATTACATTATACTAAGACCTGATCAGCAATTAAAATGATGGTCATTTTGTTATACGAAAATTAATACTAGAACATAATTTTTTGATTAATTTGATCCGATTAAAATACTTTAGAATAATAATAAGCATGTAGTATTTGATTAATTTCATTAAGTGAAAATTCTTCAAGATTGGGAAAATAAAAATTATTGTTCCATTGAAGTTATTTAATTTGTAATATTACTTTTTATTTTTTACAATTTAGGTTTAATGAACTCAACATCTATTTGTTATAAAAAAAAAAACATATAACACTTATTAGGCTTTTAAATCTTGTGTTTAGCATGATTTTTATTGCCAGTGACTATTTATGTGATGATCGCCAATAAATTTTCTTAAGAAAATAGTGCATCCATATCTACATATTTGGGAAATTTGTAATTTAACTCTTTTTTACTTTATTTCATCCTATTTAACCATTAAATTTAAAGGGTCTTTAATGTTTGTTATCATTAAAATTTTGAAATAATAAGTAGCTTTAATGTCTAAAAATACCAGAAATTTAAAAATATGTTAAACAGATCTCTGATTGATAAAGAATTCACTCGAATATTCTTTAATGAATTAGACAAATAGTCATTTTATTTAAAAAATATAATTCAACTCAGACAATTCCCATATAAAAAATAGCATGTCTAAAGGAAATAGCTCTTTGGATGACATCGCTTTATATTAACTAGCCTTATTCATGTGCAAAGGCATGGATTTTGAGAAATTTATTTTAATTATATTCAAAATAGTCAGCTTGAATTGCATTATATAGTATCTGTCTCTGAGTGTTTTTTTTTCCCTCATATGGCAGGCAATAGGTTTATGCCAATTAGTTTAGTATTTATTTAAATTAAAATTTCTTTATAAATATATAAATTAATGTGCTTTCTTTACCAAATTTATCAATATATATAATATATCATTGCTAATTATCTAGATATGTATTTCAATTAATTCATCAAAATGTGATCTAGGATGCAAACTAATCACTTTATAATTGTGAATATATTTAAACACTAATTTTTACCGAAAATTGTCGATTATCTAATTTCTAAAAGGTTGGTTGTCTTTTAGCTATACAAAGAAATATGCTTGTGCAAAAGAATGTTTTGGAATTTAACTAAAGTATAAGTAACTATAATTTCCTATTTAATTTTGTTCTATTTTTCAACTATTTAGGTAATAGATAATAGTAATTATTAATTATATAGTTTACCCCTAACAAAATCATTATTACCTATTAATACTTAAATAAGAAACAAACATTCTTTAATTTGAAAAGGAGAGAGAAGCACAAAATTCTTTCATAATTCTATGATAGCAAGAAAAATTATCAAAATAATCTTTGATGTAATTAATATTGAAGGCAATTTTACCTCCGATCCTAAATAAATGCAGTATCGTACTTATAATCATTTAAGCATATCTTAGCACTAGTAATAATGTTGATGTCTCACTACAAGAATTTAAGACTCTTTTTCCTCACCCTCTCATTATCGATCAATGCATAAAACTTATTGAAAGGACCCATCTCGGATTTAAAGTACAAGGACTTGTTAATTCTTTTGGAAAGAATTTAGTATTATAAAATTATTAAATACACTCACATGTCATCAATTCTTTTGCAAAGAATTTAGTTATATAAAACAGTTAAATACACTCACAACTTGCTAGTTTCCTTTTCACCATTTCAAAATCCTTCAGTTGGTTTCGTCTTTTGATCCGAAAATTTAATACGAATACATTCAACTACTTAACACATTTTCCAATCAAATACGTCATAAACCATGCCAACTTTATTACTTTCCATATACACACCATATGTTAATTTTCTCTAACTAATAACATAACACTTCATTTAATCATTCCAATTCCACAAATATGCTTAATAACCTTCCTTAACCATATTCACATGGTCATTACATCATAACCATTCTTTTATACTAAAAATGCCTTTAAGGCTAAACTTAACAAATTTACACTAAACTCTTCCAATTCAATTCAATTTGATTTCTAACACTTAAAACCAATCCAAATTCACTTCCATGACATTTTAATACACACATTTAAGCCATAACATTTCATTAATAAATTTTTTACAAAATCAAACACTCTAGGTTGAATTTCAACCAAAACCAATTCCAACCAAAACCAATTCCAAACCAATTCCTTTTCATTTCTTTACTTCATTAGCATCAAAAGCATGCTATAAACATCATAAAACATCAAAATAAAATTATGGATCATAACACACTAAAAACCCTAACCTTGGTCGAAAACTAATCTAATTATTTCCATGGTTTTTCATTTATTGTTTCATCATTAAACTAACTTCCTAATGTCATTCATTAACCTTAAATGATCAAATGACAAAATAAAACACTTTAGGCAATAGATCTCACCTTTGATGAAGTTTGACCAAGGCTTCACATATTAGGTTTTCTTGATTTTCTTCTCCTAATTGCTTCCAATGTAATAAAACCTTGGTATCTCTTTAAAAGTGTGCAGTTAACACCATCAAAACCAAATATAACCTATAACCTAACAAATCAAAATTTTCAACAAGATTAGTAAGCTTACCTACCCATTTTCTTCTTCCTCTTCAATTGGATATCTATGAAATCTTGTTAGATGCTTGATTGGAGGTAGAAGAGCATAAAAAAATGGTTTGGACTACTTTTCCATAGCCATAGCTGAACCTCCTTTCTCCTTTCTCCTTTCTTTTCTTTTTCTCTCTCTCTTCCTTCCTTTCTCTCATCCATGGTTGACAATTCTGATAAGTGCTTAATTGATTGTATAGTTATTCCATAACACTTAGCGATTAATGCTATGAAATTACTTAAGATACTTACTTTGACTCATATGTGGTTTTAGCCACAATTTGGAAGCACAAAGGAGCTAAAACAAGTTGAAAGCACTATTTGGGCCATTTTCTAACACTCACTTGTCTTCATAGAGCAAGAAGAAAAAGATTAAAAGCAAGAGTGGACAAGAAAATGCCAAGAAAGATGAGATATATGTTGAAATTACAAAGAACATAAAGAATGAAGAGCATAAAGGCCACTCATAGCTTGCTGGAATTTTGTCACAACCATGAGTGAATTATAATAGCCATGGATTGCAAGACAAAGACACCTTATGCTACCATTTATACCACTTGTCCCATACATTTAGAACCTAGTCGTTGAAAAAATAAATAAAGGAGAGGGTTGTAACATTAGTGGTGTGGTCAGTTGGAGCAATAAGGTGATGGTGTGTGACAACTGCAGGTGGGGGCCTAGATAAGGAAGAATGTGACAGCAACTGCTCTTCATTTTGGTCCTCTTTGGTTTTCTAGAATAAGCATAAGTGAGGGATAAAAAGAAGAGGTGGGATGACTAGTTGGAGATTAACCAAGAGGCTGGAAAAACGTGACAAAGAAGAGATTTTTAGGGGTTGGAAAACTCACGACCTGCATGGATTTACATGGGTGTGAGAGAATATAGAGGTGCTCTCACACTGGTAAGTCATAACTCATGAGTGCGAGGCTCGGTCACCCTGTGAGAGATAACTTAAAAGTGTGACTATAACCAACTCACTATTTTTTTAAACCTAGCTTTCTAATATAAAACCAAGAGTGTGACGGCGCAAAAGTTTATGAAAGTTTTTTTTTCCAGCTAAAGAATAGGAGAGCTTCGAGAGAGAATAAAGAGGGTAAAGAAAGCTCTCAATTGTGAGAGACCCATGGAGGGCTAGCTTCTTGATGCTGGTTCGGAGGCAACATCGACGTTAACCACTCGATTAAGCATTCCTTCCTTGTATTTATTTTTTCTTTCTCTCTTTAGAAATTGATTGTGTTATCCTATGTATATTGTTTGGGTATTGTGAAAATATGATTTGAATGCATTCATTAGATTGTTTTATTACAAACTCATTGCTAAAATTTCAATACAATTCGTAATTGTTATGTTAACATTCATTAGTAGCGATTAATGGTTTGTAATCATTAGGGATAGCATAACCTAGGTTAAATGACCCCATTATATGTGGTTGTTGCCTTGATTAATCAGTTTCGCTAATTCATAATGCAGAGATTGTACCCTAAGTTATTCGGTGACTAAGTTTAATTAATGACCATATCTTGATTAAACACAACCTAAGGGAAAATTAGGGTTAGTAAAGCTTATCGTTAACCCACGGTTAATAGTTGCTAAGAGAGGTAAAAAAAATAACAAATCATTGAAATATGTTTAATTAGGTTATAGGCTAAGATAGAAGTAAAGAAGTCGATTCCTAGCGAATTCTCCACATTCAATCATTCATCATTTTTAATGTTTCTTTAATTTGTTTTCATTAGTTTAGTTTTACTTTCTTATTTCAAAACCAAACCAAACTCCCCTCAAAACCTAAACATCTATTAATTTCATTTCAAAACTTAACCGAGCGCTCTCTGTGAGATTGACCTAGACTTGCCATTGTTATAGTAGTAGGTCTAGTTTATTTTGGTGTAGCATTACGACTCGTTGCTGCCAATTTTTGCGCCGTTGCTAGGAGTGTGGTACTTTAGTTTTTGTTTTTGATTTTAATTGGTGTTTTGTACATATTTGTTTGTAATTTGTTTCTTTTCAGTCAATTTTTGATATTTTCACTTTCTATTTAGTGTTAGTGATTTAAAATTATAAAAAATATATATTCATGGATGGATGTAATTTCTTTCATAACTCATATTCCCATCCATAATTAAATTTGCATGATCACTTCAAACATAATTTTAAGGTTGGGAATATGAGTATGCAGAACACAAAACAATTCTCGTATAGACCAGAAGCTTCTTATCACGACTCAGGTACATCTCTGGATGACCTTATCAAGACTTCTAATGCTAACAGTATTCAACTTCAACAGGAAATGCTGCAAATTCAACAAGATATGCAACAGATTTAGCAGAATATTCTACAATTCCAGTAGGAGGGAAGGCAAGCTGTCCAAGATTTGGAGAGTCAACAAAACTCAGGTACATCTCTGGAAGATATGCTTAATATTATGACTGCTAAAAATCTTCCAATTCAACATAATATACAACAAACCCAACAAGATATTCTACAATTCCATCAAGATGAAAGGCAATTTTGATCTAGTTTCTGAAATTGGGATAGCCAGTAAAACTCAGGTACATCCCTGGAAGAATTAGTTAATGTTGTCACTGATAACACTTTGCAACTTCAGTAGGATGAGAAAAGGTTCCAACAAGATGCACTATCTAGATGGGGGAGATTTCAGCCACCTGGAACCATAAAGTGAAGAGGAGCAGTTGTAACATCCCACCCCCTACTGGAAGGGTAAAATGGTCAATTTGGCATAGGATGAGATAGATCGGACTGATTTAGGACTGTTCATGCATAATAGGATTGATGCACAGTCTCAATTGTG
>JANITX010000210.1:17669768-17680105 GCA_027564395.1 Erythroxylum ulei | reverse complement strand
ACTCTTGTTCTGGTTTTTAAACATCTGTCCGAATAATTTCCTGTGACCACCGAAAAATGTCATACATCATTAATTTGTTGTCACTAAAATTATTCACTGTTCTGAAATTTTTAATGATATCAGTCTCCAATACTGACTTATTTTGGTGTACCGGGTAAACCAGATACCGGGTATTACATATATATATCTCAAGAAATTTTCTTTGTCATTGGATTTACCACTATATCCCATGTAAATATATATTTTATGTTCACTTCTCCTCGTGTAACTATATCTTTTACCTAATTGAACTTAGTATCTATATACTTGGTTTTATAATGAAATTTAGGGTCCTTTGTATAAGCAATTGTCACTTGACAATCACAGTTGATTATTACTATATCAGTCTCACTTTGAGTGAACCCTAAACTAATTAAGAATAGTTTAAGCCATGAATTCTTGTCTTGTTGAAAATGCTATAAATTCAGCTTCCATTATGGATAAAGCAACACATGATTGTTTATTACTTTTCCAAGATATAACATCATTGTTAAGTAAGAAAACAAATCTAGAGGTAGTTTTTTCTTACATTTAAATATGTTCCCCAATCTGCATCTATATACCCTTGTATAAGTAGGTAGTTCCTTAATAACATACTGCATAATCAATACTACCCTTTTGATACCTCAATATTCTCTTTAATGCTTTCCAATGTTCTTGTCTTGAATTTGATTGATATCTGATTACTATCTTAACCACATAACAAATATCTGACTATGTAGAAATCATGGCATACATGAGACTTCTAACTGCACTAGAATATGGATTTTTCTTCATTTTTCCCTTTCTTATGGCATAGATGGGCAAAACTTCTTCGTAATACCTTTTCCTTTAATAATATGATTATCTATTGGTTTACAATCTTGCATATGTAATTGTTCTAAAATCTTTTGAATATAATTCACTTAAGAAATTGATAGTAATCTCTTTGAACGATCTTTTGAAATTTTAACTCATCTCAAAGTTATATGACAACTAATCTTTGATTTGCTTGAAATACTCACAGTCATTACAAGAAATCAAAATGTCATCCAAATATAAAGTTAAAATTGCAAATTTATCTTTGGATCTCTTAATATATACACATTAGTTCATCAAGCATATAAAAGTCATATGAAATGATTAAAGTTATAAAAATGTAACTAATTTAAACTATAAATTGATTTCAATAACTGACACTCTTTATGTTTTTGGCTTACCTTTATAAAACCTACAGGTTGTTTCATACATATTTCTTCTTCTAATTCACCATTTAAAAAGTTGATCTTTACATCCATTTAATGTAATTCAAGATCCATATTGGCCACTATATCCAAGTTTAGATGAATTGAAGCAAATCTCATAACAATTGAAAAGGTCTTGTCATAATCAACTCCCTCCTGTTATATATATCTTTTTTTTTGGTAAATCAGAAATTTAAATTAATAAAAAAGGGTTTATATACAAACCATGGGGTTGCCTTGAAGGCCATCCCCTCTTAAAACCAGAAAGGTAACCTAACCTAAGAACATAATGAACTCTACAAAAATAGTTCCCTATGAATCGAACTAACCATAGCATCCTACCTACACGAATATACCAACCAAGATGACCTTTTACGAAGGCACATCTAACCAGCTACACAAAACATTTACAAAATACCATAGTAAAGAAATACGTTAATTACATTATCATTTACACGATTGAAACCAAAAGTTCACATTCAGTTCCACATTAGAAACCAAAAGTTCTCCTGTTATGTATATCCTTTAGGCATAAGGCATGTTTTTGTATCTTTTAATACTACCATTAGCATTTTGTTTTATTTTAAGAGAACATTTGCTCCCAATAGTTTTGTTCCTGTTAAGGAGATCAACTAAGTACTGTACTTTATTTGAGCTTAAGGAAGTCATTTTCTCTTTCATGCTTTCATCCATTCTTCTTTAGAAAAACCATTAAGAGCCCATGTACATTCCTCGACTCATTGTCTTTTTATAGGATAATTATATGAATTTCCCCTTCTATTTCAAAATTTTGTTGGGAAATCATACCATAATTATTTCGACATGAGAAACAAATTCATCAATTTCTTAATTACTTCCACATAGATCAGATATGATAGGTAAAATTTCAATAGATTATAATCTTAACTATCCTTGAGTTAATTCTTTAAGTTCTAAATTACTCCCACTTGAATAAGGTCTCTCTTCACTATTCTTAGTAATGGAATCATTCTTATCATGATTTTCATATAGAAATATTATATTTTCCTATTTCTCCTTGCTTCTAAAAATCATTCTCTAAGAATGAGACATCTCACAATTCAAATTCAATTACTTCTTTATTACCTCTTTTACCTATCAACACATATCCTTTAGAATGTTCAGAGTATTTAATAAAGATGCTTTTCTTCCCTCTTGGGCCTAGTTCCTATATCTAAGAGAGAGATTATGAACGTTAGTAGCACATTCTTTTGTTCTTAGATGGTTCATATTAGGTGTTCTTCTTGTTCATAACTCATATAAATTGTTTGTAGCTAATTTTTGGGCACTCAATTAAGAAAATAAGTGGTTGTAAGCAATGCATCACCCTTATAGGTGATAGGTAGATTTTTTTTGTGCTATTATAGACCTAACCATCTCTTGTAGCATTCTATTAAGTCTTTTCACTATGCCATTTTATTATGGGGTTCAAGGAATAGTTAATTGTCTTTCTATTCCTTTTTTATCACACAAAATCTTGAACTTTTCAAATAAGAATTCTTGTCCTTGAAAGTTCTTAATGCTTTCATTTTCTTGTCTCGTTTATTATTTAAGAAATTCATATATTTATTAAACAACTTAATATTTTTGATTTGTTAGAAATTAAATAAACATGAACATACTAAGTATATTCATCTATAAAAGTGATGATATATAAAGCCTCATAACGTGCCCTTACATTTATTGGATCACAAATGTCTGAATGAATCAATTGCAATGGATAAGAAGCTCATGTTTCCTTTCCAAAAGACTTTCATGCCATTTTACCTACTAGAAAAATTTTATATATAGGTAAATATACTTTAAGTAAATTACCTAAAAGGTCTATTTTAGCTAATTGACTTATTTAATTTTGACCAATGTGATATAGTCTAGTGTGCCACACATTGCATAATTATTGGAATTAATAGATGATGTAAATAAAGGATAACTTATATTATTATTTGAATAAAAAATATCTAAAACAATAAAGTCATCTAACATAAATCCATGACCATAATAAATTATGTCCAAAATATAAATTCATATCACCACTGTGGAAATTTTCATCAAAGGTATGACTTATTAAAAAGCAATATAGAGATTAGATCTATCGAATCTTTGGAGCATACAATACTTCATCTAGGATCAAGGATCGATCACCATGCATGTCTATTTATAGGTTCCAATCTCTTGAATAGTAACCCTTAAGTTATCTTCTACATAAATCCATCGTGTGCTATACAGGATTTTTCAAAATTCCATGAAGGCATCTCTATCCTTCACTATATGGTTGGTCGCTTTTGAATCTATAACCCACAAAGAATGTGACTCAGTTAGTAAAACAAAACAAGAGACATTCATAGAACAAATGTCTGTATAAAAAGATTGTACCTTTTTGGGCTCACTACAATCACTAGCAAAGTGAGCCTTATGTTCATAATCAAAGCACTTGACTTTGTTTATGTTATGCTTCTTAAAAGGATATTTTCCTTTTCTATATTAGTTCCATTTTGCCTTCTTTTAGTCCTAAGTCTAGTAGGTATGTTTCTTACCATTTTGATCCATCATGATGCTTACACTTCCGATTCACATCTTTGTATGAGATAGAACTAATTGCATATACCTTTGAAAGCACCTTTGAGGTTTCAAAACATTCTTCTTCTAGTATTAGGTGCCTTATAGCATCTTCCACCATCTTGATACTCTCATTATGAGCTAGATGCATCTTCATATGCTCCCAACTCTGAGGTAATGATTGAGTCACAACTTGTACTTGTTTCTTATTGATCATGACCAAAATCACACAACTCACTTATCATGTTTACATATGCCTCAAATGCTTTTGCATTGTGTGATTCGATCGTTTCTTATAGGTGTCAAACTTATTAGTGAGTGATCTTACTTTGATCATTAAGATGCCTACAAAGCATGTAGTTAAAGCATATCATATGTCATTAGCAGTGTCATATTTGTGGAACTCATGAATGATATCGTTATCCATATAGCTCAGCAATGTAATGTGAGCCAATAAGTTATTTTTCTTTTAAGTTTCATAAGCATCATAGTATAATTTTATAATGGGTTATGTTGCCTTCCTCAAGAACTTATATAGTTATATTTAATGGTTCAAGATCCTTTTACTCTTCCAATACATATCAGATTTTCATGTTCCAAATCTTATAGTTGTCGCAATTTAATTTCTCACCCTTGTTGAGTTTAGTAACAATATTCTTTAATGCAGTAGCCATAATATAAACACAAAGTTTCCATAGAAAGCAATAGTATACTTGAAAATTATTTTAATATCACACATACATATATTGAATAATTGGATTTCAATTATCTAAGAAATCAAAAGAATATAAATGTTCTCAATTATCATTCATATGACAATTAAATAACAATTATCATACTCAAGAAGACATTAAAACATAAGCATTAATATAACATATATTTTGATAAAACAAAATAATATCAAACTTGATATGTATCTAGAGATGGCAATTGGCTAGACCGACCTGACCCCTGCCACCTTGGGACCAGGCTTAATCGTTTTTCAATTAAATTTTTTTAAAATGATGATGCTTTGTCATTGCCTGTTAGGACTTAGGACTAGGCCCAGAAAATCCAGCACAAGGACTTGTCAATTAGAGTCTGGTCTGTTGACTTTGAGTCGTACTCGGTCGGGCCCTAGCCCAATTGCTAAGCCTACATATATTAAAGAACATCATTACAACAACTTAGTTTAATATGTAATAACGAACTTTACATGGAATATAGTCAAAAAATTCATGAGATAAAGTCTTAAATGATTCATATGTTATTGTTCTAATTATCTCAAGTGCAAGGTTGGTGGGATATAATTATTTCAAGTGTTCTAATTGTTTTCATGGGACTTCTTTCATAAATTTTTATCACCAACCATTTATATCATTTTGCCTGGGGCCATTCTAAGTTCTAAAGCATGCTCAACAATTCACTTTCTAGTTATGGAAAAGTTTAGAGTAGAGCCATGTACTTCACCTCAGCTTCTATGGAAGTCAGGCAACCTCGAAAATTCAACTTTTGCATTAAATGATCAATAGCAATAATATTTTGCATTATATCTTCTCCAAGAAGATATCACATGCACTGACATAATGATGAGTCGTCTCATCTGTGTCACAATTTGTATAAATCTAGTTGTCCTTTGTATGATCAACATTTCCTAGAAAACATATTTTCAAGAATTATAAGTCACTCATATAACTAAAGATCATCAAATGAATAAATGAACTCATGCTCGAAATAAAACTATGAACATTATAATTTGCAATATGAACAAATCATATTTAAATTATAGTTATTTCATTTAACTAGAAACACATTTCTAATTATTATAGAACCAATCAAATTTAATCTTTAAATTAGAATCTTATTTCTAATTCTCATTACACTAATAATGCCAATTTAACTAATTAGGAAATTAACTTTAATTAAAAACTTATTTCTAATTATTATTCAACTTACAAACTTTCTAATTTAAATTTACTTAGAAACTTATTTTTAATTAATATTTAACTAATCAATTTTAATTTTATAATTCACTTAGAAACTTATTTCTAAGTATTATCTAGTTCATAAGCATAATATATACGATTAACTTATTTCTAAATTTAATTTACCATATTATTTAATAAATAATGTATATATTAAAAACCATATTAAGCTATAATAAATGTAATGTATATATATAGTCCATATTTCCATCCTACTACATTATAAGATTTGGCCCACTAAATGGGCTCAAAAGCATCTCAAATACTAGCCTATAAATCCATTTTGTTGGCCTATCCTATATAAACTCATTAACCCTAGTTTTTTTTTTGGGTTTAGTTTCTGCCCCCATTAAAGGGTGAGCCTTGGAGCAACTGATAAAGGTTACTCCTTTGTGACCAAAAGGTCATAGGTTCGAGTCATGAAAATAGCCTCTTCATAAAAAAAAATGTAAAGGGAAGGTTATGTACATTGATGAACCTCTTTCGACCCTCGCAAAGTGGGGAATCCTTGTGTAATGGGGTATGTTGTGTTGTGTTTTTCTACCCCCTTTCCTTTCTAGCCTTCACCTTCGCTTGTCATCACTCGATGGATACAAACACCACTGGAGGAAGTAGTAGTGGCAGCGGGAGCAAGAAAGCTTTCTTCCCAGGCGACGACAATGTAGAGGAACCGTAGTACCATTGGAGGAAGGAGCAGTCATGACTTATCCATTCTCTTCCCAAGTGATGGCAATGGAGGTGTGGTCTAGTTGAAGCAACGATGCATCATCGAAAGAAGCAATGACAGTATGGATGACGCCAATCACTGCCACTCAATCACTGGTGCTCGCCACCACTCATGTCGACAATGCATTTTGGGTTTATGTTGAGTTTTAGGCTAATGAATATTCTGAGTTTTTCATAATCACAATGATTCTATAGTGCTTTTAATTTTCATTTTACTGCTTATATTATGATTTTATCATTTGGACAAGTGTTCTGTTAGTTTTCATTATGGTGAAAATATCTTTGGGTTATAAACAGTTCGTTAGATTTCGATGTGAAGATTGAACATCAATATAGGTTTTGGTTTCCTTAATCCAATTGAATGTGATTTAGAAGAAGAGACTAACTCTTTTCAATAATGTTAGGAAAATATTCAAAAGAAATTTGACCTATTTATCTTCATATTGTCCAAAAATAGGATCTCTATTTTGCAAATAAAGACTTATATAATGTTTACATAGTTTCAAGCCCAACCTGAAAACAAAATATGTCCAACATAAGAAACAAAACCACAATCAAAGAATAGTTAATATTATATTACTATTCTACCTTATAAGACTAAGACATTAGAAAAAACAACTTAATCATATTCAAGTAGAAATTTAGATTAATTATTTATATAATCAAAATAATTAATATTATTCTAATATTTTGATAATTATCACTTCAAAATTTAAAAGTAAAAATAATCAATCCAACATAAAAATGGTTAACATCAGATTGTACAAATAAATATTGTCTCGTAATTACGGAAGCTCAAATTTTAATTTGATTAGGAATGTCTATAAATTATCAACAAGAACCAACTACAATAATATTAATCTATTAGGCGGTATATGAGATTTGATGACATATAAAATTAGAGAAAATATGGTTAGAAACAAGTAGCATGAAGTGAAACACTCAAGAAACTATTATAAATACACATATCCCAATTGCCCATTAAACAAGAAAGTTGAGAGATCTCTAATGGACATATTATTGAAATAGTTTACAGGGATATTCACAACCGTCCAAAGCCACGGACCACTGGGGGATCATCATCATCAACTTCTTCATGTTATGCAATTCAAGCTTTACTTCTTTAATAAATGATATTTAAGCCTAGGGATTAGAAGCACCATTTTGCCATTACTTCCATCAAACCCTAAAAAACCATTCCAAATTTGCAAATTAACTTATCCTAGTGTGTTAAAATCACCCATAATCAATTTTACTCACTTCTTCAACAATATACAAATAAAATTTTCTACCCAAAATGATGACTGACTCATGTTTTCTGTTGCTAAAGGGAATGCATGTCTTATGATCTGTTTTTGTTTTTCAATCATTCACAAAACCCATATTTTGTTTTTTTGTTAACAACTTAATGAAGGAAAACAAAGCAATTTCACAAACAACAAACACAATAACTTACCACCTAATAATATGGAAAACATATGATGCACAATGTTTGGTGGCTAATGAAATCTAGGTTTAAACAAAAAAGTTTTAAAAGTATTAAATTTCATGAACTAAATGCACTTGAGATTTGAAAAAAAAGGGCTTACTCTTTTTTCCTGAATCATATGACTTTTCGAGTTTTAGGTAAACAAAATTATTGGAATGGGTTTGGAAGTTTACATATTTGGATGGTGCAAGGTGGCTTCGATGTCTATGCATTTTATGTGTTAAATATGCTAATGCTTTTGATGGACATGGTGGTAGCTACGAGTTGAGTCAATTAAGGGCATTTTTCATTTATTTTCTATTTTTCTATTTTTGTTTTTAAATTTATTAAGAAAACTTTGTTTGAGTTTTTAGTTTCTATTTTTGGTTTCTAAGTTGTTGTCTTAGTTAAAGAATTTGAGCATAACAACTGTCGACTACCACGTATTCAAGTTTTGCCATTGATAAAGCCACCAAATTTTGTTTCTTACTAAACTAATAAACCAATGTATTTCCTAAGAATTGTAAAGTTCCATATAAGCTTTTTCCAGCTAAAATACTACTGGAAAAATCCACATTTGAATAACCTATTAAGTCAAAATATGTATTTTTAAGGTATCAAAGTTAGTGAAATGGTATCGCATAATTATCTAAGAATATGCTTAACTACTAATAAATTTCATTCTTTAGGGCTTCATTAAAATCTAACAGATAGACGAACAATAAAAATGATATTAGGCCTACTTATGGTAAGATAAAGTAAGCTACCAATCATCCCGTGATAGAGTTTTATATCTTCCAGCGTACCTTCTTCATCTTTGTTCAATTTAGTTGTAATGCTTATATATGTCCCCATTGTTTTGGTCATTCTAAATTGTTTAAGTAATTGTTCAATGTAATTTGCTTTATTTATAAGGATACCTTCCTTGATTTGCTTAATTTGGAGTCTACGAAAGAAGTTAAGTTCTCCCATCATACTTATCTCAAACTCCATACTTATACAATTAGAAAATTCTTTGCACATATTCTCATTAGTAGCACCAAAAATAATATCAACATAATTATGCTTATACGTTTTAATAAAAATTTTAGTGTCAAATTTGTCTTTCAAGAATCCATTTGCTAAAAGAAATGCACTTAACCTATCATACTAAGCTCCAAGATCTTGTTTTAAAGCATATAAGGCTTTGGAAAGTTTATAGATATGGTTAGGTGCATCATGTTTTTCAAAACCTAAAGGTTGATCAACATAAACTTCTTCTTGAATGAAGTCATTTAAAAAAAGCACTTTTAATATCTATTTGAAATAATTTGAAACTCATATATGATGCAAATGTAAGCAAGAGTCTAATGGCTTCAAGCTTAGTGACTAGAGAAAAATTTTCCTTGAAGTCTATGCTCTCCTCTTGATTGTACCTTTCTCTATTAATCTAACTTTGTTTCTCACAATAATACCCGATTCATCTAATTTATTTTAAAAGACCTACTTGGTACCTATGATTTGGTGATCACTAGGTCTAAGTAATAGGTTTTATACCTTACTCCTTTCAAATTGGTTTAATTTCTAGCAAGAACCTAACTTTCATCATTAAGAGCCTCTTCTATTGTCTTAGGTTCATTTTAAGAGATGAAAACAAAATGAGATATATCTTTAAAGATGAGATCTAGTGATTATCCTTTGTTGAACATTACCTAAAATTTGATTAGGAGGATGGTTCTTTTTTAATTTTCAATCTCTTGGGAGTTCCTCATCCTTCATATATCCTTCACTTTGTTCAACAATGAGTTCATGAGGAATTTTTTGTGACACTTTTGTTTCCTTCGAGATCTAGAGACTCTAGTGTTAAGTCAAAATGACTTTACATTCAATAATTTTGATGAAGACCAAATAATAATAAAAGAAGAAAGTAAGATAAAAAAAGAGACAGAAGCAGAAAGCAAAATGAGACGGAAGCAGAAAGAAAAATGAGACGGAAACAGAAAGCAAAGTGAGACGGAAGCCTAAACTAGAAAGTGAGATGGAACAGAAAGAAAAATGAGACGGAAGCAGAAAGCAAAGTGAGACGGAAGCGCAAACTAGAAATTAAGACGAAAGCAGAAAGAAAAATGAGATGGAAGCAGAAAGCAAAGTGAGACGAAAGCCCAAACTAGAAAGTGAGACAAAAGCAGAAAGAAAAATGAGGCCGAAGCAGAAAGAAAAATAAGAAGGAAGTAGAAAGCAAAGTGAGACAGAAGAGCAAGCCAAAAGTGAGACGATAAAAGGAGACGGAAGACCCGATACCACGTCGGATGACTAATCAGCTTGAGTTAGTTACAGAACTCAACTGAATAACTGATTCTTCAA
>JANITX010000210.1:17656301-17669668 GCA_027564395.1 Erythroxylum ulei | reverse complement strand
TACTACTCTTATTGTTTCATACAAGCACTTAGAAAATAAATTGCAATACTTCATATTACTGTTTTTCAAAAGTTTTGAGTAAAAACCAAGTGTTTAAAGAAATTCTTAAAAAGGGGATCATCAAAAAGGAATACACAATTCAACCCCCCCTCCCCTCTTTTTGTGAATTTTGTATATCGAGTATTAAGTTTATATTAACGTGTGACTTACTTCATCTAGTTCTTTGGATATATCTATATCATCTTTTTCAAGATCTTTATTTGGATATAAACGGATTAGATTCATCAAAAACAACATGTACAAATTCATTAATAGTAAGGCTCTTCCTATCAGATGCCCTATATGCCTTTTTAGTTAAAGAATAGCCAAGAAAATCCTTCATCTATTTTGGAATCAAATTTTCCCAAGTTATCTTTAGTATTCAAAATATAGAATTTACAACCTAAAAACTTTGAAGTAATTGATTTTTGGCTTCTTTTTATACCAAAGTTCATAGGGGGTTTTATCTAAGGTTAGCCTTATGTAGGCTCTATTTGAAATGTTACATATTGTAGCAACTGACTTAACCCAAAAATACTTAGGAATGTTAAGTTCTATCCCTTTTCTTTTAAGGTCCCATTCTTCCTTTCAACAACTCCATTTTGTTGAAGTTAGTCTAGCGAAATTATGAAAAATTTCATTATCCTCATAAAAAGTTACAAATTTTCCATTTTTAAATTCCCTGTGATGGTCACTCCTAATAGAAGCAATAAAAATTTCCTTTTCATTTATACTCTTTTGAAAAATTTAACAAACGTCCTAAAACATTCATCTTTGTTTGTTAAGAATAAGACCAAGTAAATATACTAAAATCATCAACTATGAAAAACAAACATAAAATTTACCACCTAAAGTAGTAACACTGATTGGTCTAGATAAATCTATATAAGGTAATTGTAAAAATCTATTAGAAGTTACCCATTTTTTACTTCTGAATGAACTTTTGGTTCATTTTCTCATTTAATAAACTCCACAGATCTTGTCTTTCTCAAATTTGACATCTAGGAGTCTATTTGCAAGATTTTTGGAGTTTAGGTTAGAGATAAGTTCCATGCTTACCTATTCAAGTCTCTTATGCCAAATCCATACATCTTTACTATTAGACATTAAACACTTCACAAATGCAATGTTGTTGTCAACTACTTTAGATGTAATGCATGATGTCCTTTCAAAGCATACTTTGTATCCTTTGTTATATAATTAACTTACACTTAACAAGTTATGCTCCAATCTATCCACTAAGAGCACATTATCAATAATTGTGTGTTTCTTCTTACCAAAATTTCCAATGCCAATTATCTTACCCTTGACATTATCTTCAAAGGTGATGAATCCTCCATCTTTTTCTTTAAGAGTTGAAAATTAGGATGCATCATTGGTTATATATCTTGAGCATCCATTATCCATGTACCATTAATTCCTGTTGTTCTTAGAGATTTACAAAACAATTCATTTAATATGTTTTAAGTACACAAATGAGCTTGGGTGCTTAGTTGTTCATATCATTATTCTTCTTAACCTACTTTCTTGAAGGTTTATTCATTTTCCTTTGTTTTGAAACCATAAAAGTAGCATATCATGTCCTATGATTTGTCAATATGATGATGATCAATATAACTTTGATGCATGTATATATTCCATGATCTTTTATGTTCATATGAGTAATGAAAACTTCTAATTTTTGCAAGTAATTTAAATGCTCTTAAAACTTCTGCTTTGTACAAGTAATTTGAAAACTTTCTTTGAATAATGAAAAGTGCTAGCATAATTGTATGTATGAAACATATTTCTTTCATTGTAATAATGCTTGTGTAGAGAGTGAATATGTGTCATATAATTATGCTTAGTGTAAGGCCTAGTGTGGTACGAGTGTGATTGCATGTAATCATTTGTTTTTGTATAGAAACTGTGCCTATTTTTTTTAGAGTATTGAATTCTCAGTCTAGCTTGTGAATGATAAAAGAAAGCATGAGGTTTGCTCTTAATATGAGTTTTAGTAGATGAGTTGTGTGTGTGCTTAAATGTAGATGCTTCATGTTCATTTGTCATCCTAGGCATTGGTTCTTCATTATCTAAATCCTTTCCTTTGGCATAAATGGCTTTGCTATTGGAAGAATTATCATGGATATATATGATTCCATGGTCGAGATTAAAACCCTTTTAATCTCCTAACATGTTTTCTAGTTTCTCAGTACCTTTAGTTAACTTGGACAATAAGTCCTTACGAGAATCAACTTCCTTCTTCATTCTTTATTCGTATGCTTTAAGATGTCTAAATCATGATTATCCACTATGGCTCTTACATTAGAAGCTTTGATGTTATGCAATTCACTCTTTATATTTTCATTTTCACTTATGTATACATCAATACTATTTTGAATTTATTTGAGTTTGGAAGATATTTCTTTTTCATGCTCATGATCTCAAGACTCTTAACAAGTTCATCATGTGTCAAATCAATGTCACTATTATCATTATCACATGATTTATAGTTAGAGAGTAACTCATGATTAGCTTTTACCATGATGCACTTATAAGTTATATCTCCTTCATATGTTCTCTTTTGGAGTCACTTATATCATCCCAAGTGGAAGCCTTAAGTACCTTCTTTTGCATTTGTCCTTCATCTCATTCTTATAATTTCTTTCATATTTGTCACTTTCTTTGGGATATAGGTCAAAACATCATGTGTTTAGGTTTCTTACATTCAAAGGAAATAATATTATTTGATTTACGTTTTGAATCCATCTTACTAACTTTATATTCTTTTCTTCTTAAGGAGTTCTTCTTTAAGAATTTCTTGAACTTTCTAATGATTAGAGCAATATCTTCTTCATCACTTTCACTAGATGATATCTCTTCCTCATCAATTGGTTCATCCTTTGAGACTTTAAATATTAAATTCTTTTTCTTAGAATGTGTTGTTTCGTCTTATATCTCTTAGAGCCTCATTACATATGTAAGAAAAGGTCCAATAACCTCCTCTAATGATAGAGTGGCTAGGTCATTAGCTTCTTGTATGGATGTCACTTTAGCTTCTCATGTTTTTAGTAGTGACCTAAGCAGCTTTCTCACCATTTTAACATTAGTATAAGTCTTTCTAAAAACCTTGAGGGCAATAATAATATCAATAAATAAAATATACATGCTAGAAATTCTTTCATCATAATTCATTTAGAACAACATTTCATATTGATGACAAATTTTGCGAGTTGTTTCACTCTTAGGTACTCTATTGAATTCATTTCTTCATAATGCACAAAATAGAATATGGACAACTTTACTATTTAAGGAGATTAATCTTTTGTCTTAGGGATCCCATTCCTTTTTTATTTTGGGGAATTATATTTCGTTTATAATTTTAGTAACAATGTATGGACCATTTGAAACAATTTCCTATAAATTGACATTTTCTGCCATCAAGAAGAATTTCATTCTTATTTTCTAATAAAGGAAGTCATTTTCCGTCAAAGAAAGGGATTTATTGGTAACAAAGAGGGGGTGAATTGGGTGAATCCAAGATTTTAATTAAAGTATACTAACTTAAGAATAGCGTCTCCAAATTATCACAAATTCAAGAAAGAAATAAAAGTAAATGAATTAAATTATATTTGTATAAAATAAAATAAAATTAAGGGAAGATGAACCTAAACCGATTTATAGTGGTTCAATAAAAAATTCTTGTTTTCGTCCACTCTCAAAATTAGTCTTGAATGTTCACTATTTTAAAGCAAACAATACCCTTTATACAATCTTTTATTTTAGCAAAAAAGAAACTCTTTTTCATTCCTTCTTCAAGGTAAACAGGAACCCCAAAATCACTTTTAGTAAACCTAATATAATGATCACAAACCCGAAAGTAGCTTACAACTCAAAATTGCTTATTTGGATATTTTGACAGTACAAAAGGTTCACACACCCAAATTTTGACAATAAATGCTCAAATGATTAAAAGAATACTAAAAAATATATGTATAGGACACTTAAAAGCTTCTTGATACTAAAACTAATGAGAAAACACTTATTCGTAATGTCTCAGGACCTAAAATAGTTGTTGAAGCCAAAAAACTAGCCATTAGAATGACTATATTTGACACATTGGTCATCCAATATAGCATACTGGTCAACTATTATGCATTAAAAGCTCTAGATTCACTAATTAGTGAAACATCGGTTGATTAATACTATACATTGGTTGAACAATACATTAACCAATATTATAACAAACTCATGGTGCGTCAAATTTATTTTATTTAATCCAATTATGCTTAAAACACTTCCAAACTATTCTTTAAGGATTATTTGAAAGATTAAGAGGCTTTTATATTGAAATCAAAAGTTTCAATGCCTGTTAATGAATGTAAGGACTCATACTATGAAAAGAAATTAAATATCTATGCATAATAAACCTTTTATATTATCAAAGATGATCAAGATGAGCTTTTAATAATTAATATATGAAATAGTCTTAACGTATCTTGATATTTGTCTTAACTTGATCTTAATCTTCAAGAGTGCAAACATCGTATTTATATCATAATCCTTCGATACGGTAAGATTGTGTTCTCTTATTCCTTGTTATCAATAACATTAAAACTTATTAGTAGTACTTATGTTTTATTGTCATCAAAACCTTGACTGGAGCATTAACTTTACTACAATGGTTGACTATAAAGTTGTATTAATCAACCAATAACTGGTATGGTCGACTACTATATAAAGTCATTCTATTTACAAACTCAATGAAAAGAAAAGTTTCTTAGACTAGGGGATATTTTTCAACCACTAAAAGATATTGATCAAATAATGTGCATAAATGATCGATTAGAGTAACAACCAAACTCCTTACAAACTCACTGGAAAGAAGGGAATATTAGATACGAGGACGTTGGTCAACCATAGGAGGGCATTGGTCAACCAATGTGTTGAAATAGATGACCAAAAAAATGACCAAATAGTTAAAAATTCATTAGAAAGACATAAAACATGATTTTTGGGTACATTAGTCAACCATACTAGGATACTGGTCAAACAATGTGTTTTAAAAAGCTAGAAAGTAGCCTCAAAACTCAAATAAAAAGGTTTAAAAACATATAATCAATCAAATAAATATAAAAAAGAATTAAAACACATAAAGGGATCCTTATCATATAGAATTTCCATCAAACATAATTATTTATCTTCTAATTGTGCAATCTATCCTTACTTAATGGTTTAGAGAAATTAGCCAATTGATATAAATTCTAACTTAATAACCTCATTTTTCATATAATCTCTAAGTTTAGGTACTAAAGTTCACACTATAAAAAATTATTAAAAAATTATTCATAATTTATAATCAACACTAAGGATTTATGCTCAAATTCATACATAAGAGCAATATGTGAAATTTCTAAAGTATGAGTTAATAGTTACCTCTTGTTGAACATAAATTATGAATGATTTGAATGAAGATTCTTCTTGAGTTTATAATCTGTTGGAGGTGTCTCATCCTTCTTATCAACCTCACTTGGTTCAATAATTGTTTCTTTTGAAAAGTCTCTGATCATTCTTGCTCACTTTAAGACAAACTACTCCACATTCTGTATAAAAAGTTTCAAGACTTTCTTGGATATAAGAATATTATATTCATCAATATAAAAAAATATAAACTCTTTAAAATTAATACTCAATTCAATAACTCCCATATTTACTACAAACCATTTTCTCTTTAAAAAAACCTACAAAACAAGAAAAATATTTTGTTTTAGGTATCCATTGTTATTCTCATTCTTTTTTTTAACCCACACATTCAAGGCTTTACTTACCATTCTTTGAAAGTTACTGCAAACATGACATGCCATTTAATATGAGTAATGATAATGCTTAAATGCATTACTATATGTATATGCATAATGAGGAAATTTCCTTTGGACATTAAAGATATTGAATGGTTTCCTAGGGTAGTGAAATGAGCTATCTGATTATATGTATGATGTCTACTATGAATGAAAGTTTAATGCATGCTTCTTTGAGGCTTAAAAGGGTGTAAGTAGATTTGCATGTTATCATAGAAGTTAAGTCTATTCTTCCCTTGATAGTATTGAACTCTATGCCTAGATTATTAGCTCTATATGAAATAATGATGCTTGATTTTAGAATTAGTATTAGTAAGTCTCATATGTGCATGCATATGATTAGACGTGGATGCTCTATACTGATCTGTCACATTAAACAATGGTTCTTCACTATGCAAACATTTATTTCTTTACAAACGTGGTTCTAAAATCGGCTTCACTTCCATGCTTACATTCTATTCCATGCTTATCATTGGAATTCTTTTAAGCTCCTAGTATGTTTTCTAGTTTTTTACTCCTTTTACTAAAGTTGGAAAATAAGTTGTTGAAAGAATCCACCTTCATTTTAAATATTTCATTCTCATGCTTTAATGCATATAAGTCAAAATTATCATTAATAATTATAGTTTTGGATGCTTTAATGCTATGCAATTTACATTTTTTTTCTTTTTATTATCATGCAAGCATGCATCTAACTATTTTTAGACTCTCTTAAGTTTGGAAGATAATTTCTTCCCTGTTCTACTCATGATCTCTAAACCTTAAACTAATTCATCATATGTAAAATCAATATCTCTATCACAAAAGTTAGGGCTGGATGTTGCCTTATCACTATCTATAAAGGGAAAGCACAAACGAGCTATCTCTTCTTCTGAATGCTCATTTTTAGATTTACTTATATCATCCTAAGTATATGTTTTTAAGTTATTTCTTCTTGTATTTTTTCTTCTCCTCTTTCTTATCGTTTCTTTCATAGTTGTCATCATCCTTGCTTAAAGGGAATTAGGACTTCATATAATTAGGTTTCCTACACTTAAAACAAATAATTTCGAAGGATTTATGTTTCAAACCACTTTTACCTTCTTTGAATTCCTTTCTTTTGGAGAATGTTTTCTTTGATAACTACTTGAATTTTCTAATGATTAAGGCAATGTCTTCTTCATCACTTTCACTAGTTGATGTTTCTTCCTCTTCACTTGATTCTTTCTTTTAGGTTTTAAACACTAAATTCTTTTTCTTTGGAATAATTGTTTCATCTTGCATCTTTTAAAGCCTGATTTCATATATAAGAAGAGATCCAATAAACTCCTCCAATAGTAATGTCGTTAGATCCTTGAGTTTTTGTATAATTTTCACTTTAGTTTCTCATTTCTTTAGAAGTGACCTAAGCAACTTTCTTACCATTTCAACATTAGTATAGGTCTTTCCAAGACCACTGAGAGCATTAATAATATTAGTAAATCTAGTGTACATGCTAGATATGCTTTCATCATACTTCATTTGAAACAATTTATATTGATGTGTTGATAAGCTTACTTTGCTCTCCTTTACCTAATTGGTTCCCTCATATGTAACTTATAAACTATGACAAATTTCATGAGCCATTTCACACATAGAGACCCTATTGAATTCATTTCTTCCTAGTGCACAGAAAAGGATATGCATGACTTTACTATTCAAGGAAACTAAACTATTATCTTTGAGGTTCCCATTCTTTCTTTAATTGGGGCACCTTTTTATTATCTAACATTTTCATAGGAATAAAGGGACCATTTGAAACTATCTCCTATAGATCTATGCTTTTAGTCATTAAAAAGAATCACATGCTAGTTTTTTAGTAAAGGTAATCATTGTCATCAAAGAAAGGTAGTCTACTAATACTTTGTCCCTCTTGGTTGAATAATGATGATGATGCTCTTAAATATGCTATTATGATCTTTGCTATATGATTTTATTAGAAATGATAATCTAATAGACATGTTCTGATACCACTTATTAGTCCTTAATGGCACCTAACAGGGATGGTAAATTAGGTGTCTATAAAATTCAAGGATTTTTTGAATAATAATTTAAAGAGGATAGAGAACAAAAAATACAAACCAATTTATAGTGGATCTGTAAACAACCCTTGCCAATGTCCCCTCATAAAAATCTTTTCAATTCCATTATAATTCTTCTTTCAAGGCAAAGAATAACCTTTATACAATCTTTTTAGTAAAGAGGAGCCCTTTTACAATATGCTTATAAGGTTAAAAGGAACCTTAATCTCACTTGGATCACCCCCAAGTATAATTTTTGAATAGCCTAACTAAATTTTACAACTCAAAATACCTCACTTTGTCACTTAATAATTCTAAAAAGGCTCACTCATATAAATACAAAAAAAATGATGCTCAAATAATTGAAAATTAGTTAAAAGTGTCTATAAAATATGCCTAAATGCTTCTTGATACTAAAACCAATGAGAAAACACCTATTTATAGTATGTTTAGACCTTTCCTACTTGTTGGAGCCAAGAAATAACTATTATAATGACTACTTACAGTGTAATGATCAACCAATATACATTAAAAACACCAGATTCACTAGTTGTTGGAATATTGGTCAACTAGTAAACATATTGGTCTATCAATATGGCATATTGACCGACCAATACATTAACTAATGTTATAACAAACTTATGGTACATCAAATTTAACAACTTTCACATATATTGGTCAACTACTAACTCATATAGGCTGAGCAATCACCCCAAAAATATGATTTTGACAACTTTAAATTCTCAAAACCAATTTTTAAATGCAATTATGATTTAAAAACTTCATGAAAATATTTTTTAAAGAGTTCTTGAAAATCCGGAGGTTTTTCCATTAAAATCAAAAACTTTAATGCCTTTTAAAGAATGTAAAGACTCATACAATGAAGTGAAATGAAATATTTATGTATGGTGAGTCTTTTAAAATATCGAAATGATTAAATGAAATTACAGTTAATATTAAAAACTACTGAATGACCTTTTGCTCTTACTTTAAACTTCATTGCGATGGCTCAAATTCTCTTTATCAACTTCATAAGCTTTCTTCGTAAGTTTGTGACTTCATTTTATTCTTATATTACGTTTCATCATATTAACTCTTTAGTAGTATTATATTTTTGTTATAATAAAAACATTAATTAGAACCACCTTTGGTTCAATAACTATGAATCATACAGGTTATATTTTATCTTTCTCTTCCTTTTCTTATTTCTACTCCTCCCACTACTCTCGCTGGTTACTAACTTACTTGTTCTTATCCATCCTATCTTCCTCGACTTTGGGGTTATAAAACTTTGAAGGAAAACTCCCATTCATTTAAAAATGGTGGACGAATCTTGAGTGGGAAAGCTTAAAGTAAAAACCATAAACCAATATATATAAACTTTTACTATATACCACAAAAGTACTAATTAATAAATATTCTAAGTTACAGTGAAATAGGGAGAGAATTTGTTTGGATGAGACTATCATCTCGATAAAGAGAGTATAATTTGTCAAAATATGTTTTTAAGTCAAAATGGAGAAAAACTAGCTAGAAGCTTCATGAAAATCCTTAAACTAAATGACAAAGTTTGAATTTATTTGAACAAAAATGCCCTTGATCTATCAATGAAGATGTACTAAACCCACTCAAGTTAATGAATAGGGAGCTATTAGACAGTTATTTATAATTGATGAACTTTTAAGTGACCTTTATGCTAATCCTTGATCAAAATAAAATATGGAAACTTATACTCATAGAAAATATGCTAAATTGGACACCAATAAACTTGCCTCTACTAAACAAGACCTTATCCTTGCTATAAAATTTAATTTAAAGCTTAGTTCTTTTGAAACCTCTGGATAGCTTTCACTTATCATTTTTTTTCTACTTCAATCTCTAATAGGAAAGCTAGGAGAAAGCTTAAGAAAATAGGCCTCAATTTGGTCCTTAACACCCTCTTAACTATGTCGATCATCTATAGAAATGTAAGGGTACTAAATTACTCGTCAAAATAGCAAGTTACTCAAGACTACGTACATATTTAAAACTTCATTATCATTCATTTATTTAAGACTAAAATAAAAGTCAATCGAATAAGAGAGGACGCAAATTTTTTTACAACAATTGGAAGATGTTAAGAAACCATCAATCTCATTATAATAATAGGATTTTGATTGCATTTGATATAAGTTCTATACAAATTGATCTTGCTTATAACTTATACCAATTCCTCTAGTTTGGATTAACGATCATTTGCTTTATGACTAAATTGCATTTTATTTATGTCCACACTTCTAACAATTTATTGCTAAAGAATCAATTATATGTTGATATCATTAAGATCTTCTCTTATGTTTCCTCTCCCTAGTTGACATTGGGGGGCTTTAATTGTAAACTTTTTTTTCTAAAAAATCATATGAGAATTGAATTTGTATAAGCTTAATTTTCAAGACTTTCACAATTGCATCAATTGTATTAGGTTAACAAACCTTTATTTATTATAAGGGTCAGTAATTCACTTAAAGCAATAAAAAATTGCCTAATAACTTATCATATAAAAACTTAATAGAGTTTTGGTTAATACTTTGTGACTATACGTCTTCCTTTATGCTTAGACACATTTTAATGATTCCCTTTTCTCAAACCATACACTTATAGATGTCTCTTGTAAATAATTTGCAGGAACAAGGAAATCACCATTGAAACTTAGTGAATACTCACTAAAACATGGTGATATCTACATCAAGTATTCTCACAATGCATTTCTTATATAGAGGATCACTCAATTATGTTTTATTTTTTATGCTTCATTGTTTGACTACTCTGATCAAGAAGATATTAAATAGTTAGAATTTAATTACTACAAGAATTCTGTAGGTTGTTTAGGTAAAGGCTTAAGCTTTTATTTGAAACTTGCTTGCATTATTCCTCATATTATTTCTCATAGACAAGTTGCCATTCTCATTAAACCATTCACTTAATAAGACATTGGCCTAAATGTCTATTTTTCTTCTACATTATGTTGTAAAAGATAATATCCAAAATGATAGCTAATAAGCTTAAAGAAGTACTAAAGAGGATTATCAACCCCTCTCAAGGAACTTTTTTTTAGGCCTATAACACTGATGATAACATTTTACTAACTTATGAACTCTTCAAAAATTATAACAAGAAGCAAAATATCAAAAGCTTTATTTTAAAATTCAAATTTCATAAAGACTTTGATTTAGTTAATTAGGTCTTTCTCTTTAACACCTTGAAAGCCTTTAGCTTTCATTTTATATTCATCAATTAAGTAGGGAATAGGTTAATTATACTTCTTATAACATCTTAATCAATGATGAATAGGCCCAAATGATTAGGGATTCTAGAAGATTGAGGCATAGAGTTCCTTTTTCACCCTGTCTTTCACTGTTTTTGTTAAAGCTCTTACCTACCTAACCTGATTACCAATAAAATTGAGAAGAACAGGAACTTTAGTTACTATAACAAGTGAAACCAACTAAAGATGACCTACTAATGTTTATCAAAGTTAACATTGATTTTATTATGGTTCTTATAAATTCCCTATAAGATTTTAGTATATTAACGAGCATTGCTTATTTATTTCAGTAGAAAATTAAGAGAAAGCAAAATTGCTCAAACAAATCACATGACTCAAGCTATAATATCCTTTTTAGAATGACTTAGTATCTTATTCACTATTTCTAGACTATCTTACACTAATTGCTTGTCATTATTTCCTCTAGCATAAAGGAAAATTAAGAATTAGAACAATACAAATCTATGATTAGTAGGAAGACAACAACTTGTCTCTTAAGTATTATATTGCTTATGCATCTATTGAAGCTCTTATATATTTCTTCCTATGAATTTAATTCAATCAATTGAAAGAACCGTTCAGAATTTCTTGTGGAGTAAAGAAAAAAGTTATGCAATAGGTATAATAATAAATAGAGTAATTTTTGTATATCGAAACTTAAAGGAGGGCTGAGTTTTTATTGTATAAGAATGAACAATAAGGTGTTCCTAAGAAAAGAATTTAAAAAAATTCAGAACTGGAAGATTGAAACTTTAGCACTCTGCCATAATTTGTTTAAGTGGATTAAAGAGATCATGATTGCTGAGAAGAAGATGAATACTAAGTTAGTCAGCTATGGCTTCTAATTAAAATCTCTTATAATAATTCCCTTTTTAATTGTAAAGTATATTCATTTGGGATTAATGTCATCTGTTAGTTCCAAACAAACTTAGGGGCTATTTATTTCCCTTTTTTAGGGTTTTTTTATTGTTGTTTATGTAAAATTAGAAACGAACACCGAAAACATGTTTGGTTAAACTTGTTTTCATTTTCCTTTTTAAAAAATAACAAAACAAAAACAATTTTACAAAAACGTAAAAATAAGGTTTTTATGTATTTTTAAAACAGGTCTTTTGTTTCTAAAAAACAAATCATATTTGGTTTCTCTCGTTATGAGTCGATTTCAGCATCTTCTGTATCTTCAACGATGCTGTGATTTCTCTAGGTTTGTTTTTGAATCTTTTGCTTGTGTGTGTTTTTGTATCTGTTGCTTGATTTGCTATTGTTGTTACTTGCGTTCAAAGCTGAATAAACTAAAACTTTCATCACCTTCTCTTCCAATCATCTTCATCTTGACACAAAAGAAGTGAAAGAAAACAACAAGTGAATTAAATAATTTAGTTTTAATTATGCTACAATACCATGCACTATAGCATGTCTCTTTTATTCTGTTTTCTTTCACTTTTCTAAATATAGCAAATACAATAAGCATATCCACCATTTGCAAATTGACCTTTCTCTTGCTCTGGTCGATAACTCGATAGAGCTCTATATACATTCCCTTTTTATTCACGTGTGAGTTCTTTCCTCGAAGGATACGTTGTGAACATCAGTAATTCTTTTGTTTTGTTTTTTCAATTAAAAAATAAGTGGAACAAAACGCCCCAAAGTTAATTTGTTAGAGCTCGATTTTCCTTTCTAATTTATTTTATTTTTAAAATGTTATTTAAAGATTAAGCTAGTCTAACACTTTCAGAATTCCTATGAACAAGTTTTTTTTACTAATCCTAATAAATAAAAAAAGGAATAGATATTAAAAAATAATGGACAAAGATCATATTTTTTATTTCATATGTCGAGCTTGCTTAAATACAAAAGTCTTTAACTAAAATTTAAGAGAAACAAGGAAAAGATAAGTAAAAATAAGTAAAATATCATGACCCACAACACATTATGGTTCCTAAATGACACGACCCACCTTTTGGGCCGTGTTGGCACTAGGGAATGGGCAGGCTTAATGCCACCAAAACTCGTAGTAAGCCCAACTTTTCTATATTCTACTAAAATCCGACATGAACTATTCGTTTATCTAATTAATCCTTGTACCTGCTTAATAGGTTGTAAGAAGTAAGGATCCCAAACCACAATTTTCACATACATCATCTACTT
>JANITX010000210.1:17615676-17639915 GCA_027564395.1 Erythroxylum ulei | reverse complement strand
TCTCCATAAATGCAATCTTAGGAATCATATGATGTACTGAAGAGTGAAATATGGTCCATGCCATTGGAAGATGAACACCTTGGACTTAGAGGTAGAGATATCCTAAGCTAGGGTGAGAACTTATGGTTGCTTGTTTTTAATAGATTTAGTTAATGAGTTCATACATTGAGAAATGGTGTTCTTCTAGCTAAATAATCTTGTATGCTTTGGGAAGAGTTATGGGTAAAGTTGTGCAACTGTTTTCATAGCCTAACGTTCAATCAATTTCATATTTTATGAATCATTCCCTTGAATTGGTGAATCATAATCCCTAATTCTAAACCTTTGATTTACCCCTTGCTATTTTCTTGTTAGTAATTCCAAATTACTGTTCACTCAACTCCAATCACATTTTAGAATTTTCTGTCGATAACATGCAATTAATTAGAATTAATTTGGTAGTGAAAGAATTGGTCCTTTAAGGAGACGACTTTGGAATATTCAGTGTGTGGATACTAGAAACGACTCTGTGCACTTGCAGAAATTATCGATCAGTAAACTGGGTGCAAAGTCTTTTGATGGGAGTGGAGATCTAGAGAGTGCGCTCGCATGGTTAGACCGGATTACGAACATATACTGAGTTGTGGGATGTACCAATGAACATAGAGCGGTATTTTCCACCTACCTCCTTGAGGGCAAGGCAAAGGATTGGTGGGAAGCTATTGAGAGATGTCATCCGGATGGGGTGTCTTGGTCCGATTTTCAGAGAAAGTTTACTGATAGGTTCTACCCCCAGAGTTACAAGGATGCCCGAGTAGAGGAATTTTTCCATCTGGAGCAGGTCTGATGTTAGTGAGAGAATATGAGAAGAAATTTTCAAAGCTTATCAGACATGTTTCGCTTATTGTTGACAGTGAAGAGCAAAAGTGTAAGAGGTTTGTTATAAGTTTGAGCCCCAAGTTGAGGATCCATTTGTCTCTGGCCTCATAAGCACACTATGGGGAGTTAGTGGAAGTTGCAATGAAGGTGGAAAGAAATATAACGACGATTACCCCGACTGTGAGATCAGAACAAAAACGCAGTGCACCAGCTAGCTCATATCATGGTTCAGTAAGAAGAAGCAAGTCAATATGGATCAGTGGCTAGAGGTTCAGCAGAGGCGGATCAACCAGTCAGGGATCCTTTAGGTCACCTCATAAACCCATAGATTTTCGTGACACTAGAACACCAGTGCTAGAGTGTAGTACTTGTGGAAAGAGACATTTGGGTGAGTGTCGAATGAATACAATGGGCTATTTCCACTGTAGATAGGAGGGACACTTTAGGAGAGATTGTCCTCAGTTGATTACTGCAGAGAGATCAGTGGTGAGATCTTTAGCACCTTCATAAGTTAAAGGGGCTTTTAGACAGGGCGATCGAGGTTCTCAAGCCAGAGGGTCAAATTTTCTTGTATCTAGCAAAGGTTCAAAAGGTAGGGGAGCAGCCCCCATAAGGCAGGCAAGTAAACCCCACACGCAAGCTCGAGTCATTATAGTTACTCAGCAAAAGGCAGACACCACACCAGATGTAGCCACTGGTATGATTTCTGTTTTTGAGCATGGTTTTTATGCTTTAGTAGATCCCAGTGTTACACACTCTTTTATATCATTAAATTACTAAAAAATTGGATGTGGAACCTCAATGGTTAGACAGTGGAATAATAGTTTCCATTCCAACTGGAAACTCATTTTTCGCTGAAAGAGTGTTTGTTGGCAGTAACGTAATGATTGATGGAGGAGTTGTTAGATAAGGATTTTGTGAGACCTAGTGCTTCCCCTTGGGGAGCTCTAGTCCTCTTTGTTAAAAAGAAGGGTGGGAGTTTAAGGTTATGTATCGACTACAGACAGTTGAATAAGGTGACAGTCTGCAACCAATATCCTCTCCCAAGGATTAGTGATCTATTTGATCAACTACAATGATCTAAGGTTTATTCGAAGATTGATCTGAGATCAGGCTATCACCAGTTGAAAATCTGCAATGAAGATGTCCCGAAGACTACCTTTCGGACAAGGTACGGGCATTCTGAATTCTTGGTTTTGCCCTTCGGATTAACAAATGTTCCAGCTACTTTTATGGATTTGATGAATAGGGTGTTTCGAAAGTACCTAGATAAGCTCGTGATTGTTTTTATAGATGACATATTAGTGTATATCGGCAGTCGGGAGGAACACGCAGAACATCTTCGGATAGTTTTAAAGACACTACGAGAGCAGTAATTATACGCTAAGTTCAATAAGTGTCAGTTTTGGCTTGATAAGTTTGCTTTCTTAGGTCACGTCATATCAGCTGAAGGACTTAGTGTGGACCCCCCAAAAGATTGAAACTACTACTAATTGGAGACCTCCCACTAATGTGACAGAAGTCAGGAGTTTCCTTGGATTGGAAGGCTACTACAGGAAATTTTTTGAAGGATTTTCCAAAATAGTAGCTCCACTAACCAAGTTAACAAGGAAAGAGGAGAAGTTTAAGTGGTCAAATGCCTGTCAGAGAAGTTTTGATGAATTAAAAGAAAGATTAACAACAGCTCGTGTACTTACATTACCGACAGAAGTGATGGCTTTACAATCTATGGTGATTCTTCGAGACAAGGATAAGGGTGTCTTCTCATACAGAATGATAAGGTTGTAGCCTATACTTCTAGGTAATTGAAGAAACTTAAGCAGAACTATCCCACCCATGACCTAGAGCTAACAACGATGGTTTTTACATTAAGAATATCGAGGCACCACCTGTATGGCGTTCCTTATAAAATTTTCACAGATCACAAGAGTCTGCAGTATTTGTTCACTCAGAAAGAACTAAACATGAGGCAGAGGAGATGGTTGGAACGATTGTACGATGGAATACCACCCTGGAAAAGCCAATGTAATGGTTGATGCCTTAAGTAGGAGACCTACGAGCTCAATAGTGCAACTGAAGACAATATACCTTCCACTTCTAGTGGAAATGAGATCGCTAGGAGTTAGATTGAATATGGCAGACTCAGGAGCATTGGTAGCCACATTTCACATTCGTCCCCATTTTGTTGGACCAGGTTATAAAGAGACGGAAACAAGATCCCCAGTTGATAAAGTTGAGAACTGAAGTTGAGAACGGGCATAGGACGAAATTTACAATCCAAGAAGATGGTACTATGAAAAGGGGGCAACAATTGTGCATACCAGATATGGGGGACCTGAAGAAAGAAATCTTAAAGGAAGCTCACTCCTCAGCTTATGATATACATCCAGGTAGCACAAAAATGTACCATACCCTTAAGGAACATTATTAGGGGAGAGGAATGAAGAAAGAAATAGCAAAATTTGTTGCTAAATGTCTAACCTGTCAATAGATTAAAGCAAAACATCATAAACCTGCAAAAATGATACAGTCCCTCCCAATCCCAAAATGGAAGTGGGAAAAGATTACTATGGACTTCGTAGTAAGGCTTCCACAAAGTCAGAGTGGGCACTATACTGTATGGGTGATCGTGAACAGGTTCACAAAGTCCGCACATTTCCTTTCGATCAGAAATGATTACCCCTTAAATAAATTAGCCCAGCTTTATATGGATGAGATCGTGAGGCTCCATAGTGCACCAACCTTTATTGTTTCGGAACATGGCCCTAGATTCATATCCAAATTCTGACCCAACTTACAGAAAGCCTTAGGTACGCGATTGAAGTTTAGTATTGCATTTCACCCTCAGATGGATGGTAAATCAAAGAGAATTATTCAAACACTTAAGGATATGCTTAGGTCCTGTGTCATGGAATTTAAGGGGAGTTGGACACTCACCTACCACTGATAGAATTTGCCTACAATAACAACTATCTTCCTAACATTGGCATGACCCCTTATGAGGGACTTTACAGAAAGAAAAAAAAAAGTGCAGAACTCTAATACGTTAGGACGAGGTAGGAGAAAGAAAACTGATAGGTGTCGAACTTGTGTAGGTGACAACAAAAAAAGTCCAAATTATTCGAGATAGGTTAAAGATTGTCCGGGATAAACAGAAAAGTTATGCAGATAATCGCCGTAGAGATCTTGCATTTGATATCGGAGATAAGGTGATTCTTAAGATTTCTCCTTAGAAAGGCATATTGAGATTTGGGAAACGACGTAAACCAAGGCCGCATTACATAGGACCGTATGAAGTTACGGAAAGGATTGGACCAGTGGCGTATCGATTGAGGTTACCAAACGAAGTTGCAAGGATTCACAATGTCTTTCATATGTCTATGTTTCGCAAATATCTAGCTGATCCATCTCCGATAGTCACAGAACGGCTGATGAACCTAAAAGAAGATTTGACTTTCGAGGAAGAACCAATACATGTCCTCGACTGTAGAGAACAAGTTCTGCGTAACAAGACCATTCCGCTGGTTAAGGTATTGTGGAGGAACCACGCGATAGAGGAAGCTACAAAGGAGCCTGAGCGGCAAATGCGTACATTATACCCTCATTTATTTCAAGCTAGTATGCTCATTTAAATTTTGAGGGCGAAATTTTTTATAAGGAAGGGTGATTATGAAACCCTGAACTTTCCCTTCTATCAGTTTATATATTTTATTCTAAGTGAATAGAATTTCTAGATTAATAGTGAACTCGGGAAAACAATATTTCCACTTGAATAGGCATTTTGAGGACCCAACCCCCAAAAAAAAAGTGAAAATACCCAGATGAGGTCTTAGAGTCAAGTGACATTTAAACGGATCGAAAACAAGTCCAATTGGATGAATTTTGAAATTTTTATAAGTTAAGGACTAAAATGCCTTTTTTGGAAAATAATGAATATTAACGATTTTAAACCCATTGAAAATTTTTCAGGCATTTAATTACTAAGTATGGATCCTAATTAAAATATCTCACGGTCAATTTGGTGGTGAGTTGGCTGCGGAATATTTTGGAGATTTAATCTAGTTTATAGGTGTTGTAATCCATAAAAGGGCGAATTATTGTAAAACCCCGAACTTTCCCTTCTATTTGTTTCTATATTTTATTGTGGGTGAATAGTATTTATAGATGAATAGTGAACCTGGTTAAACAGTATTATCACTTGAATTGGCATTTTTTTGGAGGTTGGATCCTCAAAATGCCTATTGAAGTGGAAATACTGTTTACTCAAGTTCACTGTTAATTTGAAAATACTATTCACTCAGAATAAAATATATAAACTGATAGAAAGAAAAGTTCGGGTCAAATCGGTTAATAAAAACAGTTGGGTATACTTCGGGTTAAGTGTTACGGAAGTCAACTATGGAATTGTTTTGGACAAATTTTAGACATTAAGATTTAAAGGAAGAATCTCTATTTTAACCTCTTTCATTATTGGAGGAAAAAACAGAGTGAAATACAAACAGGGAAACATTTATTCGAAATTTGAGTGGATTAGCTTTCATTAGGCAGTTTGAAAATTAGAACAAAACAAGTCGGACCATCCCCTCCTATAATCGATTACACCATTGTTTAAGCAAGTTTTAGTCAACCTTCTTCTACAGTAAGTTCAAGCAATTACGACTGTCTTCCGCAAATTCCCTGGCTCTGAGTTAGATCACACCATTGATTGACAAAGTGAGCCTTCACAAGAACTGGCTTTTGCACATGTATAAAAAGACGTACAAAGACCTCCCGAAACAAGGAACAACTTTTATGCCCTTGCAACTTTGCCCACGTCCATAAAAAGGATCCTACCAAAAATAAATAAATTAAAAGAAATGGGGATGGAATTACACTCCTTCCCACTTTATCATCTCTCTACTGCTTTTATCAATCAACAAATGTGGCTCTTCTGAGTGAAAAAGAATGCAGTGACTCAAAAGGTTCATGAAGACCATTGATCAGGAACTGTGAGAAAGTATGAAGTCATTGCTTTTCTGAATCTTTTCTTGTATTGTTTTGGTGATATGACTGTTGGGGATGCATTTCTTGGACCACCAAGTATTCCAGATGCCTTTACCCAAGTCTCTAAATGCTTGTCCCATGTGTATTGTCTCATAAAATCAATGATACCTAAGACCAGCTCTTTTCGTTCTTGGTCCACTCCAACAAGCAGAGAGTAGTCCATAACATCAACAGACTACAGTCATTGAAAGCCATGTTAGAATTAAAATGCCCAATTTTGACACCTAAATGAACAGAATATCGATGCAAAGGTAAATGCTATCACTGGTTTCATACCAGAGAAAATCAATAGAGGAGACACCAGAGGTAGTGCTTACCGCCAAGAAAGATGTATCATTCCATATGGCTCTTTCTAAACTCCTCTTTGCCTTGCTTCCAAGAAATATTGGCTCTGTGCACAACTCTTCCACCAGATTCGTATCTAGCAAAACCGTGTTTGACCCAGTTGTATCTGGATTATATCGGGACCGAGCAGAACCCTTAAGGTCGTAAATCCTCGTAATACTTCTCTTATAGAAGAGGTTTTCCATTACCATCAAATCCATTTTTGTTTCTTTGCCACCTTTCAAGTGCTTTACACTAACCTGCCATCAAATTGATAAATAAGAATCAGAAAGAACTGATGTATTTAGCTCCCAACACACACATTCCCTGATCCACGGATGTTCAATAAACATAATAGTGCAGATGAGAGCCTAACCTGATAAATACCAAGAACTTTTGCCAAACAAGTAGGACTTCCTGAATTCAGAGAATCTGTCAAATATTTGAAATATTCTGGTGCAAATTCTTCAAATGATTCCAGCTCAGTCTTTTTGACTTGTTTTATAATGAATCTCTCATCCAATGATCTGGCAAAATACACATTGCTTTTTCCTCCTTGGGCACTCCACCTCTGACAGCGACTAAGGGAGCGAACAAAATCTACATCACTAGGGCAGCATTTCTTCCTAAGAGAATCAAACTGCTTAGCAAAATAACAAGTGACAGAAAACTTGACTTTGCCCCCTGCCGGTGAAGAATCATCACCATAAGAAACTGTTAAATGAGGGGATCCTTTGGAATCCATAAACAGGTTACCAGCCGATGAAGATAGATCTTCAGATCCATAACTTCCATAATGGATATAATCCAAGTTCACAGCACCAAAAGATTGCCAACTTGAAAAATTGGAAGATGTTGAATCTTCCTTGCGTCTTTCATTTCCACCCCAGATTCCTTCGCTTTCATTTGACTTATCAGTGACCCAATCCTCATATTCCATGGAACTAAGGGCATAAGACACTACACTGGCAGGATCATCTTCATAGACACCTATTACTATATCATTACAACCCCTCTGAGGAAGCAGCAATCGAGCACCCCCAGCCATATGAGAAGTGGAGATAAATGAGGGAGTAGCACCAGGTTCTAAATTCAGCTTTTGTGCCTCTATAGGCAATTTCTGGGAGAGAGTCTGCATTGTGATTGATGAACGATCTCTCACCATACTCCTGTAATCTCCAAATGCATGAAATGATCTTGATGTTGACAAATTCAACGATGAAGGCAGTAAGCCTCTATGGATTCTTTCTTGGATTCTCAAGGCAGAGTCGAAAGAATGAACCCTAGTTGGTGTCATCATCCTTTTGAAGGGAGAATAATCAGAGAGACTTGTTTGATTGACCAACCTCGGCCTAGATCCATCAGCTTGAGATGCAAGTAAAGGTGCAATGTCAGCTGCAAATTGTTCAGTACCTGTCCAAGCAGAATCCATTCTCTCAGACAAATTGGAAGCACTGAGGGGGAGGCTACTACAAGAGTTCTTGTTTGAATTAATCTCACCATCTGAATGGACCTCCCCCACTCTGTCCTCGCATATTGAATCTTCAGGAACAAAACTTCCCAAGGACATACTAGTCTCAATCTGTTCTGATGTTAAGTGATCACCAATACACACCTGTGGTTTATAACAACCAGAAATGTCACTTTCTTGGCAAGGCTCAAGCTGGCCATCCTTGCAAAATATATCATTCCTCAACTTTTGAAGCTCAGCAGGAGCTGCATCCCCTTGTTTGACCTTGACAGTAAATTTTGTCTTAAGGAGAGAATCTAATAAATAAAGCTGACGGTTCCAATCATATGATCCAATTAAAAGAGCCTGTCTCAAACGGTTAAGTTCTAAAATGTCCACAGCTGCTTGATCAGATGGTGGACACTCTCCAACAGCGTGTTGTAGCATGCTCTATACACATAAAGACTGATCAGAAGATTTGCAACTATAGCATTTGCAAGTTTAAACAGATTACAGAATAACCATTCTAGATTGTTCCACCGGAACAAGAACAACAATGCTACTTACATGATAATCACTTCTTTCTTTCCTAAGTTGATCTTTCAGATTCATAAGGTGATTCTGTAACTGGTTTGCATCTGGTAATTCAGAATCAAATGATTTACTCTCCTGTTCCAAGTTGTCTAGTATAGCAGATATTTCTGAATAGAAAGTCTCCATTTTGTCCAAAAGCTGTAAGGAAGAAGAGAAGATTTAGAAAAGCAAAGTGCATTTGAAAACAACTATTGATTGCAAGATTCTTACGCAATCAATAATCAAAACATAATAAGGCAATAAGCAAGTCAAATAAAGAACCTCTACTGCCTCTTCTCTGATCCACTTTTGCTGGCCCTGACCATTGAATTCAAGCACTGATGGTGGCAAATGAACATTCAGAATATCAATTGGGGAATATCGGAAGAATGCAACCATACTCCCAAACCTGCTAGATAGAAATTTTAATGATCACCCAAAGAGTCCACAAAAGCCAAAGACTATATTTCAATAGGAATAGCAGTTACCCATAGAATCGAAGGCAGTCCCTCTGCAATGAATGACCACAGGGTGCCAGACGATTGGCAGTTGCATGATTAGAAAAGCTCAGTTCCAAAAATTTCCCAAATGAAAGTCCCCAAGCAGCATCTGACATGACCACTCTGCGGGTAGCTGGTGGAACTCCATCAACATGAGGACACCTAAGGCATCGGTGCCACATCCATATCTTCCCATCCCGCTCCCCGGGCAGAGGTGTCGCAGAGGCAAGAGATCTAACATTGATTGTCAGATTTCCCTGCTGGTGGGTGTAGCAAAGTACATGTGCTTCAGCTGGTTCCTTACAAGACCTACAGTATGATGCCTGGTGAAAGAAAATGTTACTATTACATGAGATTGTTATGTCTGCTTTAGCTTTATGTTAGTGAAGAGAAAACAATGATGAATTACCTGATCAAATAGGTCATCACGAAGATATCTTCCAAGTGGCTTGTCAAATGATCCATAGAACTTTATGCGCAACAGCCGAGAACGTTCACAAACAGTACCTTTTGGTACATAGCGGCTTGAAAATGATACCAATATACTCTGGTGAGTTTCAGTGGCTGAGAAGTATTCACTAGATCCTTCTCCCTCATCAAACCTCTCAGGTCTTGTAAATTCACAAGAACTGACATGCTTTCCTTGCTCTTGATGCAAACTATCATACAATTCTGAATGCACAAGGTCTTTACTGACAGCAGACGTTTTATATAAATTTGGAACCTCAAACTCACCAAATGAATCTTTTCCCACGTTAGATGTAAATTTATCGTGACATGCATCAAAGAGCGCATCCTCTAAACAACTATCTACCAAACCATGAGATAAAGGAATACTACAGACCTCAAGTTTCCGAGATAACAATTGTGGCTTTGTATGCTCTGGCTCTAGTCCGATGTACCCATCATCCCAAGTAGAGATTTTGGCTTCAGAACAGGAATCAGTTGGCAAGGTAAGTGAAACAGAATTATCAGCCGTCATGCTCTCTGGTTCAGAAATGGAGCTTTTCAGTTTCATCTTAGGAAGACTTGCACCCTCATCAGCAAGGAATGATGTCTCAAGGGATAAGTGATAAGCTGCAAAAACTGCAAACTGAACAACATGCTTAACCTTCTTTAGTTCTTCACGGCATGAACCCCGCAGCATGATCTACACAACAGGTCATAAACTGATCATTAGATAGAATTGAGAACTAATTTGGATGAGTGCATGCTAAGGTTTAATAAATTATAGCCTAATGATATGATTGATAACTTTTATGTCTCACCTCCGTGGTTCTACATTAAGCTAACAGTATTGTGGCAAACAATAGATGTAATTCATGTTTCCACTTAGATCCACCAGGTGAGTTTCAATGAATGTATGCAATGCTCTCACTGATCTGTATTTAAAACATCTATGCTACAAAGCTTTTGGTTCCTATAATTAGGAAATTAATTAAAATCGTACCCCTGGAACACCATCCTGTTAGCAACAAGACTGACATTGCCGTGTATGATACTAGTGGAACTTTACATCATACTAACCAGTTACTGAATTTAATTTTGCAGCATCAAATTGTAATATATCACGGATCAATAGAAAACCAAACAGAAGAAATCATGAAGTTTGATCAATCTACAGACAGCACTAAGTTCAGACTACGCCATAATCACAACCTGAGCAAAAAATGTATATCTCTGCCTTACAAGAATGCAACTCTACCCTCAACCATTAAATGAGACCCCCTTCTTGAAAATAAAATTGTCATGTATAGCTTATATAATCTGATAGAAGTGATACAGTACCGTGCAACCTAGACGTCGCGGACATCCTTCAAAAAACATCAATGTTTTAGAAGGTTTTTTGTTCAACTGATTGGTATTCTCGTGTTCTTCACATACTCTCTCTACCTTAAATAGCTCACAATGTCCCAACCATGTCGTAGAAATATTGTCAATAGATGCACTAATGTGCGCACCAGTGCACCGAGCTATACGCTCTAGCAATGAACTTTTCACATTGGGAACCAATGAAATTTCCTTTGTCAGTAGATATTCTTGGGCATATGGGGATACACTCTTTTCTACTAACAGAACATGTGGGCGAAGAGCTTCTATCTTTGACATAATCATCTTAAGATGATCACTTTCCTGTGCAAAAGATCACTCAAAACTTCATTAATCATTAGAACTCTTCAATCCGACTAAGAAAACAATGAAAATATCAGCTCAGCAGAGAAAGTACCTGTTGCACTAATGTATTAAATGATGCCAACTGATTCACAACATTCTGGTATTCAAGTGCTCCCTCTAAAAGTAGCAATCTGGCGTTTTTGTATTGAGTGGTCATGCGTTTATGCTTTATATTTTTTGTACAAACTACTCCCTTTACAAGAACACTGCAAAGTATAAAAATAAAAAAACATAACCAATATTAATGTTAAAGGATTAGATATCTTTGAACAAAGTAGACGAAAAAGATGACCAAATGATACCTATCACTTGGACTTCCTGCTGCTATACATTTAACCTTTACATAATCAACAGGATCCATACTGCCTCCTCTGCTAGTATCTGGTTTCACAAAATTGGCAGCTTGCCATGCTAAACTGGTAACAATGCCAAGCCAGTCATCAGTGTTGCCCTCGTTACTGACTCTAACACCCTCGCGGATCCTAACACCCTCTCCCTGCAAAAGCTGCGATACAAGAGCCCTAAAATGCACCTGTATGACAGCTCTAAGGCATTCCTTGTTACCATCATTATGTTTTTCCTTTGATGGAAAAGCATCAGAAAAGCTGGTACTAGATGTAAACATTGTACTTGAATCCCCAACATAATTGTCATCGTCATCACATGTACAAAGATCGCTCTCGGCCTCATCATTTTCATCCTCCGGAGGAGGAGGATACCAGATACGACCATTGTTTTCAAAAACAAAATCCAATGATTTTTGCGGTTCATCAAGTTGATTCTGTAAAATTGATATGTCATCAGAGTATTCACAACTGTTCTCTGAATACCCAGTCTCTTTTTCAGGCATTCTTAAAACAGCCATATTTTCTTGATCAAAATGACCATAATTATGAGACAACGGACTTCCATGGTGCTCTTGCTGTACAGGATGCCCAGGTCTATAGAAAGTAAGATTATTCCTATACGGCCTATGCAGAGGACTCGAACCAACTGAGTTACAATCACAAAACTCAACTCTAGAGCTAAAACTACTTGAATCTAAATCTGAAATATCATGGCAATATTCACTTGATGGACTGTAAAAGTGCTTCCCAGAATATTCAGCTTCCTCTTCATCACTCCTGCATCAGCAAGTCCAGAAATAAGACCAAGTTGCTAGGGGAAAAGAAATAGCAGAAAAATAAAAGACAAGATAAAAGCAGAGGCAGTAAGCATTGGAGAACTTAAATGTTTCTGGCTGACATTTTTCGCAGATGGAAGTGATAGATCAAGCTCAAGTTTCAGAACATGACCATATATTAGTTAGTTACACTCGTAGGTTTCTGACATAATCTGGATATTCGGGAAAATTTATTTACCTGCTTGGAGAGTCACGAACACACATCGGATATGGGTGAGCACTAAATGAGGCGATACACCTGCTGCTTGCTGCATGAGAAGAATACAACGGATCTCTGGATTCAAGATGATGTACGAGACGACCACTTTGAATTGATTCCCCGCTAAAAGGAGAGGATGGCTCGAGGTTATCACGGGGAGGTGACTCGGTAGGGTGCACCTTTTCACAGTTTTTCTTCACAGCTTCACGTTTGCTATTAACCACGTCACAGAACTTGCAAAATTTGATACTTACCTCACAGTCAGTATTGCTTCTGGCATCCAAGGATTCAGTAACAACATCATGAGACTCGTAGCCCCTCATACATTTAATACAAAACCACGTCCCACAACTTAAGCAAGAGCATCCATTGAAGAAGTCAGTGGACTTGGTCTTGCACTCGCAACACATTTTTCTGTCGGGCATCTCAAATTCAGGGGATAAAAAGATGATAATATATCGCTTGGCCCCCAAGAAATCCAAGACCTAACCTTTTCTATCAGATCTTGAAGGGAAGTATCAGGTATTCCCATAAAACGAAAACAACCCCAACACTTATCCCAACCCAACCCAGTATGAGCCACTTTTCTTCTCCCTCGAAACAAATATTACAAGAAAGCTTGATACAAATGGTATACACCCAGAAAACTAGGAACTGACTCAAACTGAACAAGGTTAAGTATGATATGAAGTGAAAACCCACCCACAACAAAAAAGGTGGGTGATTAGGGTTGCGTATCTTGATTTTAACCTTTTCTGTATGATTAAAACCTTCAAAGATGGTTAAAAAGGAAAAAGAGAAGAAAATCCTCCAAGAATCAACGAAAACATATATCCAAGGAGGAAATCCCCAAGCAACAAAGGAATAAACTATTTACACCAAAACAACCACAGCACAAAAGATTTTCAGAACCCAACAATAAAACAATGACAAGAACCACAACAACGACAACAACACAAAACTGTCAAACCCCTCGCCAAAAAAAACGAACTTTTGAAACGAAACCCAGACAGAACTCAGCGTCTAACCGATCCCAGATTCATCAACAATGAATCCACGGGTCGATTCAAGCATATCACAGCCAGTAAGAGACCAAACCCAGACACCCAAGAAACGAAAGGCGTAAAGAGAGAGACTTGGGATCAAATACTGGGAAGAATAAGAATCAAAAGCAAGAAAAGGAGAAGTACGGAGAAGGTTCCATTTCCAGCGGAAGAAAAAGCTCGCATCTCGATGAACAACAAAATCCTTGTTTTCTCTTTCCCTAACTTGTTAATGTTCTTCAGGTTCTGGCTGGTTTTGTTTATCTAATGCTCAGCTGGACTAGAGAATCTATGATATTTCTCACAGCTACCATTACAAGTTCTTCTGAAACCCCCTCCCCCAACAAACCTCCACTTTCATTTCAATAACTTGAAGAAGAACTCTTTTTTTTTCCCCCCTTTTACTTTAGAAGCAAAGTATTGCACTTATCACTTTTATTTCTTTATAAGTAATGGTGATTGATTCTATTCTCCTCACTTTTAAAAAATGTGGTCAAATTTCTCCATCTGCAAGTCATTGGCTGCTCCTTTTAAATATGGTTTCTCTAATTCTTTGTATAGGGTTACGGAATTGCAATCCCAGTCAGCATCACATTCACACTGGAGGGTGCAACTATTTATTTTTGGTAGGGTCTTTATGGCATTTCGCACCCCTCTTTATTTGTAATCGACACGCTCCTTACTACGCTGCGTGCAGCTCACGCTCTTTTGTATAGGAAATTATCTAGATTTTGAGGGCCTTGCTTTGGTCCGGTCCGGCAGCGTATCTTCCGGTTTTACTGAAAAATTCACCTGCACTTTCTGTGTCTCGAATTTAATTGTAATCACTGTAGACAATTAGTCCATTCTAAAAGGTCCATTTGACCTACCAAGTTCCAACTCTAATTCTAATAGCAATTTCAATAAAATAACAAATAAATATACTAGAGAATAAGTTGGTTAGATTTGTAACTGCTCATAAAAAAGAGTTTTTTCCAAGAGAAACTTTATTAATAGCATTACTCTGCATGAAAGATGACCTAATACATTTTCTTCTATGTGAATTTTAGAAAAATAATATATAATTATAATTATAATTATAATCGTAAAATAAAAAATATTCGATATAAATTCTATAAAATTCAAGATTATAAGATAAATTTTAACTAATATATAGATATTCAATAGTTCTAAATTTTGAATTCTAAAAAGTAAAAAAAAAAAACTTAACAAAGGAAGACTATACTAGAGAAGCATTAACAATAAAGGAAGTGAGAAAATCAACGAAGAGGAAGACTAAATCAAGGGGAGAGAAATTAGGATTTTAGTGTCTTGTTCCATTTAATCCCCAAATTTTCCAATTTATAATTCTCGTTTGTTATTTTTCAATATATCGGCCTCTACTTTTATATCGATTGGTATAAGATAAAAATTTTACATTACATCCTAATACAACAATCCAATCCGATACAATATATTTTGTAGTCATTTTCTAACTAGTATGACATACACCAATCGGTGCAGTACACTAATTATAAGCATAACACTAATTCTATTTTTTAGATGATAAAGAAATTAGGTGCTAATTCAAAGCTTGATGCAATAAACTTTAGGTATTAGCTTTATAATAAACTTTATTCACCAGCTTTAGCCTTTAAATTAGAGGGTTATAGGTATAGACCTTAAAGTAGTTTTAATGGCTATGAACTACTCAATTAACTAGATAACCTAGCCTTCATTTAACCACTTCTAAGACTAAAGAAATGTGCTTCAACATTAGTTTCTCTTATTTATGTGATTTATTTTTCATTGTGAGTGACAAATTTCCTTCTAAGATGTATTGCATCTAATAAGTTTATATCATCATACTTAATAAATTCCTCTATTTTGTTAGAAAACATTCCTAATTACTAGAAGAAAAGATGAAAGAACTAAGGTTGTTGTGTAACCTTTGAGTTCTTTCTATGCTTGGTTATCAATAAACTGACAAGTGTATAAAATGGATTATTTTCTTGATAGGTCTCTCGATTTGAGTTTGAATTTAAGTGATTGTAATTTTTTGTTCTTAGTAAGATTATACCAAAATTTAGAATAGACCTAAATTATATATATGAAATTTAAATTAAAAATAAAATAAATTTATAGGTTTGCACAAATTTATATTTAAAGAACCTAAATCTGGTTTATAAAAATTAACTGCCTTAACTAAAAGAACTTAAATCTAGTTTAGAAAAATTATTCACCTTCACTAAGAATATAAGATATGTGCTCCCCCATCTCTCTATCATATCCTTGTTATGTTCAACCTTTAGGCCATATTTGGTTGGAGGCTAATTAATGGAATAGAATATAATAAAATAGAACGGAACGGAACGGAATAGAACGGAATGGTTTATAATATAATAGAATGTAATATAGTAAAAAGTTGTTTAGGAGGGTTGGAAGGGTTCATAATATAATGTAATAAAATATTGTTTGGAAAATGGATGTAATGAAATGTAATGTATAATAAATGACTATCATATCCTTATATAACATTCCCTTAAATTAAAAATAAAATAAATTTATAGGTTTGCACAAATCTATATTTAAAGAACCTAAATCTAGTTTAATAAAAATTAATTGCCTTAACTAAAATAACTTAAATCTAGTTTAGAAAAATTATTCATCTTCACTAAGAATATGAGATATGTGCTTTCCCATCTCTCTAACATATCCTTGTTATGTCCAACCTTTAGTCAACTCCCTTCCTTTTAAAATTTTCCTTATTTAGCTAACTTTTCATTTAGCTTCCCATATGTGGCCAAACTTTATTTATTTTCCTTTTAGGAATGGAGCCAGGTACTCTTTTATGCCTTATAGCTTTTGTAGGTGACTCTCATACCCCCTTTTCTCATCCAATTAGGCCACACACTGTGCTCTTACAGCCACAGTTTGCCACCAGATTCTATCTCCTTCATAAGCTCACTCTATATTATGTACCTCAAGTGCCAAAAGACTTCTCCTTTTGCTCCATATATTGCCTCTTCTTCTAAAGTTACGTTTTCCCTCCTCAACTCCTTCCTAACCCCTATGATGAAACTTTAGAGCAAAATGGTTGGAAATGATTGAATGGAAAAACTCAAATACATTCCATAATCTTCAAATGTTGTGGCCTAAGTAATCTCCCCACTAATCGAGATGTTACTTACTCAAGCTATTAAATGGACCTCTAAATTGGTGGGGTTCTCTTCTAACAAAGATCCTCCTTTTCCCAAATGCAAAGTTGGGCAAATGTAAAATAGAGAAAAACAAGGCTAAAAAGCAAATGGATCAATAAGGATGATTACTTCTTCTTGAAGTATAACTATAATCTTAATATGATGAAAACATTATAGTCAAGACTTTGGCATATTAATGGAAAGTCTATATATCTTCAATGTTAGGGATCAGGTATGGAATTTAACAAATTTCAAATTAAGTATATCCCTCTATAGATTAATTTTTACAATATACAACTAAAGTACTAGTTTACCTTAGGACTTAGTTACTTGTCGATCTTGATTGGGAGGCCTATATACCTTGATGAAACTATAATCTTAAAAGGATAAGTCATACCACGATCTACATCAAGGTTGATTGTGCAAAGAAACTAGATGATAATGGAGATTTTGAGGATACATAAATCATGATGAGATATCTATGAAACCTTGAGAATAACTAACAAAGGAAAATATGGAAGTTAATAGGCAAGGAGTTCAAGAATGATGCAAAACAAATTAGAGAAAATCACTATTAGAATTAAACTACTTTAAGGCTACTATAATTGATGTTTCTTTATGCCAATCAGAGGTAGCTAAAAACAAAGATGTTGTGATATGTTCACCCCCATCTTAGCCCCCTTAATATGACGAGTTTATAAGAAAGGTATAAAACCTAAAACTAAGACAAACCTGGTCCTTCTTTCACTGCTAAATGATCTTGGTATGAAATATCAGGCACCTTAATTGCCCTACCAAACAAAAAATATCAAGGATATGTTATTTAGTAGGAAGCCTTTTATAATAGGCCTTTTGAAGAAGCAAATAAAAATCAATCACTTGAAGAAGAGAATTTGGTTTTTGGATAAGGGATGGACCATGTTAACCCATCATTAAGTGAATTTTAATGGTAGGACAATTGTGACCTTTGACCCTATTGAAGTTCAAATCATTCATTCCCACTTTTCAAATCAAATACTCAATATTCATGTAAGGATATCTAGAACTAATAGTTTACTTGATGTTACATTTGTCTAAGCATCCAATTTTTCATTCCAAAGAGCTCAACTATTGGAGGATCTCAAATCCATTCACCTTCTAGTCTTTAGATAGTACTTGGTGACTTTAACAACACTCTTTATACTAATAAGGTAAAAAGAACCTATAACAACTTAAGGAATTACACAAGAGACCTCTTTAAGTATATAAACTAGGTTAGTCTAATAAACTTAATATAAAAAGTCATCTTCTACATATGTAATAATAATTAATCAAGTTTTTAAGCCATTAGAAAGAATTATATAGGGGGCATTTAAAATCATATTAGATTACTAGCTTTCCCAACAATCAAGCTTGCTTCAAAACCTTATTATGCTCTAATCATTCTTTCATTGAAATATGCGGTTAAGAAAGGCCTAGAGGTGTATATTAGGAGAGCTACGTCTTACTAATGTGATAAGAAACTCCACGAAATTAAGAAGCATGTAAAATTCTAAGTGAAAGAAGAACTAAAACCATTGAATAGCCATTACTGGAAATCAATGATAAAATCATAAAAGCTTAAAAGCTACTATACTCAAACCCTAATAATGTAAATTTGCTTAATAAGGAGAAGTAGGATTTGCATTAATACATTAGAACCCAAGAGGATCACCACTTAGTTCTAAAAAAGAAGTCAAGAGCTTTATGACTTAAACATGGTGATAATAACACGAAGTTCTTCCATAATGCTATACTGGTAAGAGGAACTCTAACAATATTATATCTTTACCAGATTGTGGGGAGGGGGAAAATCCATACCTCACAAGATGCTCTTAAAAAGATAACGCCTAAATATTTCCAGAGAACTATAGGTAAAGAAAACTAAGGCAAAAGCAGTTGCTTCAAGTTTGGAGTAGCATAATTCTACTCCCTATAGTATCTTATTTACATAGTATACATATCTTTTTACTTCTTCTAACTCTCATATAAGAAATAAGCTTACAACCTCAAATGATATTATAAAATACAACTAAAATACTTTATAAGGTAATAGGGTAGGTAATAATGTTGGATCTCATAGACATGCCTTTAATTATTAGAATCTTTGCTCATATTATTTGCTCTAGATAAACTCATTGGAATAATGATCATCATACTTAATCAATAAGTGGGATAACTAACTACCTTCCTTATTAACCTCTACACATCCTGTATAAACTTGAGTAATATCAAAATGATGATAGTTATGTCTTCTATGGGTTAATTTTGATACCTCATTAAATCATCATGAATTTTAAGAACTTCTCTATTGGCACGCTAAAGAAAATTTTTTGGGGTTCAACCTTATGCTACACTTTTTAGTATACAAAAGGACTACCTACAAGATTATATTCTTCCTCCTTTAGTCTTGATAATATACGTCATCAGTGCATGCTTTCTTATTTCTTCTTAACTAGGATTCAAATATCTTATTAATCAATCATTGGTATATGGCTCCTACATTAGTCAATCTAAATTGTATGTCCCTATAGGAGTATATCCCTTTGTGAGTAATTAATAAAGTACTATTTTAATTAGGTTAGTGCTACATATTTTTGACACATACTTAGTAATGACATGAAGTAACATCCACCAATTTATTTATTTAGGATAAAGCTAACTATCTTTAGGGTATGCTTGTTCATATCTATAAAATCAACAAATCATCCACTTCTTACTTGCCTTCTTGACCAATAGTATGTTTGCCAACTAATCTAGATACTATATTTCCTTAACAAATTAAGCCCATAATGATTTTTTTTACTTCATTAATGATGGCATATTATCTCTCATGGAAAAGGATTCTCTTTTTCTATTTGACAGTCTTAAATTTAGGCTCAATGTTTAACTTATGTGTTATCACTAAAGCATCATTTCTTGGTATATTTAAAGGTTCCCATGTGAATATGCACTTGTACTCTACAACCAATATTTTCATTTTTTTTCCTATCCTACAATACAATCATTTGCCCATTTTGAGGTTCTTTGGGCACATATAACAATAAATTACAATCTCCACTATTTTATCATTTGGCTTATTCCTTTGCACCCTTTCAGAATCCCTACTATCCATGGCTTATATGCTTATTAGATGTAATGACTTCTTTTTTAGTTTTTAACAAAGTCATATATCACTCCCTTTCCATAGTAAAGTCTCGTTTAACTTGCCCTATCCCTCAACGTATTAAAGACTTTAAGGAAAGTTGGTATAGTCATAAGATAACCTAAATTTGAAACAATAAAATTCTTCTTAAGATGACGTTGGAGTTATAGATCTTCTTACAACATGGAATTCTAACATCATTATAACCCACCTTAAGTGTGTCCCCAACTTTTGTGGGATAGACACTTTCTCCTTTGTGAATCTTTGGCCTCCCCCAAAGGCAATCAAAGTAGTACTTTCATGATTGATGACATATTATCTTTCATAAAAAAAAAGATTTTCTTTTTCTATTTTGATAGGCTTAAATTTATGCTTAATGTTTAACATTTATATGATCATTAAAGGGTTGATTCCTAGCATATTTAATAGTTCTCATGCAAATATGTTCTCATACTCTACAACTAATATTTTTATATTTTTTATACTATAATACAATATTTTTACCATAATGAGGTTTTTTAGGCTTGCACAACATTAAATTATAATCTCTACTGTCTTCTCAGTTGACCTGCCCTTTACTCCTTTCCATGATTCCTACAAACCATGGCCTATATGCTTATTATATTTAATGACTTCTTTTCAATTTTAACAAAGTCATATAATATTACCTTGCCTTAGTAAGTTCTTGTTTAACTTCCCTGATCCTACACTAGGTTGGAGACTTTAGAAAAAAGTTGGTATGGTTATAAAATAACCTAAAATTGGAATAACAAGAGTCTTTCCAAGATTACATTGGGATTTATTAGTCTTTCTACAATATGGAGTTCTAATGACTTACCTCAAGTGTGTCCCCAATTTGTGTAGGATAGACACTTCATCCTTTATGAATGTTTGGCCTCCCTTAAAGCCTATTAAAGGAGTAAATAAAAGCTTCAATTGAGAAACGGACAAGCCTAAAGCTATAAAATATCATAAAATAAAATATTTATTAAGTTATTAATTTTTGCAAGCATTTTATAAACCTCATAATTGGCTATAGTTACAGTGATAACCATAACAACATTATTCTAGTTGCTTAGGCATGTTTGTTTGACTTCGAAAGGCATAGACTCCCTCCTCTATTACATTTCAACTAGCTTATGTGTTCATTGTGCTTAGGCATCTTTCAATGACATTTTCATTTGCAACGTGCTTAAAATTAGGTCTTCCTCAACACTCATATTGATTCTAGGTGAACATGAAGGTAACTAGTGATTGGACAATGATCTCTCTTGCTCTTTATCTCTCTTTAACTAATTTGGTATTTCCTTTTTTCTTATCTATTATTAACTTATTCCTACAAATAAAAAATGCTTCAAATGCCTTGTGAGACTAAATTATTCATGTTCGCCTTCAGGTCTCTACACTCTTTAGTATCTTTATGGTAATCTTTGCAGGACTTATAGTTTTTTAAAGAAAAAGACAAATACATAAAGAGGGGGACGTTAAACCTTACCTCCCCAGAGCAATAACACATTTAGTTCATTGGTCCTATTCTATCAATAAAGCTGATTATGCTCGAATGTAAGGAAAAGAAACTTTGTCAAATTCCACCAAGCCACGCAACAGTTGGGGAAGTGAGCGATTAGTAAAAGAAAAGCCAAGCCCGGAAGACGATGACATTTTCGCTAGCCCATCTATTAAGGCATTGGCCTCACGATAAACATGTGTAAATGGAAAATCCCCACCTTACATAATATTTGAAAGCTTCTAAAAGATAGCATTATGCTACTAAGGCCATGAAGTATGAGAAGTAAGCATGTCCACTAAAAGCTTTGAATCCGATTAAATGCAAACTGTAAAGATACCAAGCCGATATGACTCTTCCAAACTATAAAGTAAGGCCTTAATTTAAGTAAAAAGGTTGGTTCCTAAACCAAAGAAAAAAGCCTTTGCTACAATCACATTACCAAGTCAGTCTCGAATGACAATTCCTCCAACGGCTGGGCCTGGGTTCCCATACGAGGAACCATCCACATTTAACTTATAGAATGGTGGTGAAGGCAAACTCTAGGTTAAAATCTTTGGCGTTCAATGGCGAATTCAAAATTGTATGAAAGTCAAATTATAAAGCAAGAAAGAATTTACACCACTAAGCTGGAAAGGAGAAAAATGAGTCGTGGTGCGATATAAATCCTGAACCAACCCTCGAACCCATCTAACAGAGCTTGAGACCCATCATAAACTATTGCATTCCTCATATGCCAGAGCCCCCATAATATGTAGATGGGTAAAAGTCGAAGGAAGATGAGTTTCCTCGGGTCAAAACAATGTGTCAGCACATCTTCCAAGCAAGTAAAAGAAAAGGCACCATTGAAAAATTCTGAAAAGGAAACTAGATCGTCACTGCTATGTTACAATGGAAGAAAAAATGGCCCAAGGTATCAACATGATCACAGCAAGGACATTTTGAGGGAAGCTGGAACCCGTATGTCTGCAATATGTCAAGGATTGGAAGCAAGTTATTTAGTAACCATCAACAAAAGATAGAAATTCTGACTAAAATTCTAGGCCCCTAAATAAATTTGAGGATTTGTCGTTGGATATGATGCACATGGATTAGGTGATATGCCGAAGCAATGGAATATTTTTGTGTGCTTCATTTTTTGGATTTATCCAGTAATGGCTTTAGTAGATTTAATATATTCTCACTACAAATATAATTTTAAATTCAATTCAAAGATGCAATGAGACATTTTCAAGTTTTTTGGTAAGTCTCTTCTCTATTGTTTGACTTCTTGAGACCCTCTCCTTCGTTTTCACTAGTCTATTGCACAAATTTACCTTGATCAACTTGATACCTATCATCTCTCTAAGACTTTATAACTTGTGTAAGTCTACTAAGTGATTGCTCAACTTCTTCTAAGTTGTTGAACCACTATGACCTTTTTATTAGGTTTCCTCAAAGTTATAGGCCTTTGTCACTAGCAACATCTGTCATATTAGTTGGTGACTTAGTAAGCCTTTCCTATATATTATCCTTATTACTTATTACAGATCAGGATTTAAGGTTATAGATTTACATGACATCCATTTTGAACCTCTGCGTGTAATGTCATAGGTCTTGTCAAGTCTTTGCACGATATCAAACAATGTTATTAAATCTTTAAGACTATGCTTATTACTTATGAAGTATGATTGAAAATAGGATCTAAGATGTGAGAACTTAGACAAAAATCCTCACAGAATTCACTGTACCTATTAATATGGATAAAATTCTTAAATTTCACTACATCTAATGTCCTACATAGGCCTTAGATCTCTAGATACTGCATCATATGGTTTATTGGTTGTTATTGTAAACATTTAGAGATAGGAGCTTAAACTTTAACAATGGTTCATTTAGGATGGCCAAAAAAGAGGCTATCATAGCTTGGATCTCATAAGTCCTCTTATGTTTTATTTAGGAGAGATGTAGGTTTTATGCTCTCCCTTTGAATTCTATCCATATAGTTTGTGATTTGATGCTTTATAGGGCACTCTCCTAATGTTAGGGGTGTTCTTCCAGACTAATTCTATCAAAATTTAGACATACTTATATAATCAAATGAAAATCTTTATTGTGGACATTAAGGGTAGTTTTACCTTGTGACAATCTTGTGATTGTTGAACATCTCCTAGTTAGATCCTCATTTATTCATATAGCTAGATGTTTATTTAAAATATGGCTTATACTTTTCAATTTCCATAAATGTCATCAATTAGTGCTTATATGAACTTTAGGCCACTAAGATAGGGTGGTTAGTCTCCTTGTGTTGTACGGTGCTGAAAATGCACTACTAATATTAAAATAGGATATCTAAACATGTAATCTTTGTTTGAGGTTATCCCTAACAGAAAGACTCTATTGATAAAGTTAGGTATAGACATGTATAGTAAAAGATGAAAACAGAAAGAAACTTTCTTAGTCATGAACTGTCTTTACATATAGGAATAAGATGATTGCATTTTTACATATGGCCCACTCATGCCCTATAAGGTGAGTTAGAGTATGGGCGAGCTCTAATATGAGCACTACAAGATATAAAAATACATGATGTGACCTAATAAGAATGGTATATTGTATGTTTTACTAAAAACTATGAGCAAAATGACTTTTTACTCAGAAAAAAGCCTAGGATGTGGAATTGCACTTTAGGGCATAGGGTATAATTAAGATTAAGATGGATAGAAAGCATTAAATTTTATGATATCTAATGCCATATATAGGTCCATGATCTCCAAATATCACAGCACATAGTTTGTTAGGTTACTGAGGCCATTATAAAATTTTAGAGATATAAGCTTAAGCTTTAACAATGATGATTCATTTAGATTGGTCAGAAGAAAGAAGCTATCATATCTTGGCGTTGGTTTATGCCCTACAGCCAATCGCTTTGGTTGTAGTTTAGTGACAAACTATTTAAAGGCATTCTTTATCTTGTACATGTTTGGATGTATATGATAAAGTCCATGGGATAATTATACATTGCAAATGAAATTATAATGAGATTATAATTATGAGATTCAT
>JANITX010000210.1:17268627-17286794 GCA_027564395.1 Erythroxylum ulei | reverse complement strand
TTGACCCTCTTAGAGTTTGAATTGGATTGGAAGGTCTTCTTGAAGATTGTAGTTTAGACTTTTATCTTTTCATTAAGATATAATATGTCATTTTTGAGCTTAGGAGTAAGAAGTTATGAGGTCGGGAAAAATTCTGTTACTGTTTGTATGGTCATTTTTATAGGCAGTAGCTTTGGGAGAGTTTTTACCTCCTTTAGTCTCTAAATTGATTTTTGCATCCTTCATGAAAGTTGTAGAGTTTTCTTTGAGATTTTTATTGATACCAAATTTTCGAATTTTGGAATTTTGTGTGAAAAGTTATAAATTTTCAAAGTTTCAGCTGCTTTGTTTCGTTTTCAAAAACAAAACCTCTTTCCACTTCTTAGCCTCTAACTTCTTCGTTTGACCTTTTATTTATTTGATTTTCGAAGCGTTGGTTTAAAAAAATTCTACCCTTTTATGCAAATTTAGTGTTTAAGTCGAAATTAGGGATAAAATCGAAGTGCGGAAATTTCGGCGATTTATCGATTTATAGAAATCCGAAGGGGGTGTTTTTAGTTCTAATTAATATGGAGCCGTGAAATTTTATTTTATTTTACTTAGGATTCGGATTTCAATTTAGGGACCTAAGAATTAATTTCTTTTCAGGAAGGAAATTAGGATGAAATTTTCAAGATCTTTTCGGAAGTAAGTGAAATGGATTTGTGCTTAAGTTTTAGATGTGGTGGGGAATTCCTCCCTCGTGGGATGCGCGTCCAGATGTCACGTAGGACGTCGGACCCGTGACTCACCAGGGTGGGGTTGCAACAAAAGGATGAGAATCCAACTCTCTTTACTCTCTCTTTGTTTTCCCTCACTTTTGGACGTTTTGGCTGTAGTCTCTTTCTCTCCTAAAACAAGGCTCAAATAAGTTATTTATAGGCACCTTTAGCTTTAGAATTCATATTCATAATTGAACTAAACTAACTAGATCACATCTTATCCTAATCATATTACATCACATTATTCAATAGGAGAACATCTTTATTCTGATATGATTTATTTACATCCCAACTAACAAGATAAGATATTATATTTAACTACGAATGATACATTCATATCTATGAAGAACTCTACTATCTTTGATCCTCCCATATATTCTTTATCTTTTAGAGTTGATATATGTGTAAATGTGATCTTATCCGCTACATTATCCAAGATTTCTCCTTGATCTATCCACTGATGAAGAGTCATCCAAGCCTAGAGTCTTTTATAGCACACTAAGTCACAATCTCTACGCACAATCATGTATCTTGACACCTTTACAGAGACTTATACAGTTGATCTATATAGTCGTTTAAATCAAGAGACAAACCATAAAGTCATCTACGACCACTAAAAGTCTCAAAATAAGGTTAGACACTCACTCTGACATCTAAAATGTAAAAGGGAAGGATAGTTGGGCCCTTTTAGGAGTTTGGTTACGAGATTACAACAACTAAAATTCACTACCTAATTGTTTCTAATTATCTTTTTCAAGATTTTGTTGGTTTTAAATTTGATTGTGTATATATATCTATCTATCTATATCTATCAATCAATCAATCTATATATCTATCTATCTATTTATCTATCTATATATATATATACAAAGGAGTACGACGAAATGAAGTGATACTAGAGAAGAAAGCAAATGCATAACACAAAAGTAATGAACAAGACAAGAATACTATACATATAATGAATAATATTATATAACTCAAAATAGTCAATCACCTTGATTAATTACTATAATTTTTTAGAACTATTATGCAATTTAAACCATAATCTCATGGCTGAAGTAATAGAATGACATCATAATTCATCTTACCTGATAATAATTCCTCTTTCCAATGTATATATAGATGATAATAATATCAATATTTAAATAACCTAGGAGCCCAGATGACTGAGGTCATGAAAACCACATTATTGATACTACAGATGCAGTTCAAATGTTAAGTATTAGATTCATCGTCACATATTGATAATAAGTTCATGGTCCCACAAAAGCGATTGCCGATGGAAATATTAAAAATAAATTTCTTTCGTACTTTCTTTGAAGAAAATATATAGGGAAACAAGTATCGAGGTTCAATGTTTCTTTTCAGTGATTCTTTGACGTACCATGTATGTGGTAGCAGACTTGTTGGCTTCATTACTATTTGTTATTATCAAGTTTTTAAATTGTGAATTGAAGGTTACAAATTGTGTCCGATTACAATCGAGTAATTACAATTGCAGATCAAAACTTTAAATCTTAATTACTAATTGAGAATAATAAAAATTAAAAAAACTATTGATAATCAAAATGTTACATGAATTAATTGAATTGTTAAATCTAAAATATGTTTTAAAGGTTAACAGCAAGTTTTTTTTAGTACAAGTCATTTTTAAAATTTCATGAAAAATAGGCAATTAAGTTTTTGAAATTACTAACATTTTAATAAAATGACAAAGTATTAATTATTAAATTAAAACATATCCTTGTTTTGTTCGCTATGGTAAATTTTTGAGCAATACTCAATGCCATTATTGTATGAATTTTTACTAAAAATCCTTGTGACTTGGGTGTAAAACTTCAGTGGCAATCTACATTACAGTGTCTTAAGACTTGCTCGAAACCAAATGGTAAAAGGGACTACTTAGCATCTTTCAACACAAGTAAGAAGGAAAGTTCGTGAAAATGTATTCGCTGAATTCTGTTAATATCCATCGTGTTTGTACGCATCATAATTTGGAGACAGAGAGGAGGTTATTTGACAGGTTTCAAATCCATCGTACACGATAAAGAGTTGATATCCAAAGGGAAGTCATCAAAAACTAAAATAAGCATATGAGCGTATGAGCATATGCCTAAGCGTCACCTAAAAATGAAACTTAAATTAGTGGGTTGAGCTGACTCGATACCGAGATCTTAAACTAATAAGTAACAAAGATAATGCAAATACGATCGCAAATTTTGAAATTATAAATTCCGGTCTAGAACAACCTGTCATATTTCACTTCCTATATTTATGTATGCCGGCTTATTTAGCTACACTTTGGCCTGTAATACCTTAAAGGGGAGTTACCACTTTCTAATTAGCTCACCTAACAACCACTGGGCCTCACTCAATTTAAAAGAAATTAAGAAACAAACTTTCGACCCCATTGGTGCAGATGGGATAGCCTTTAGGTGTACTTACACACTACTTCTGAAAGAGATAGTGTTCCACTATTGGCTCTGATTTCAGTAACGAGTCTTTCTGGTCTTGAGATTCACCAAGAAATGATATAGAAGATAAGGCCATCCCGAAGAAGAGGTAAAGGGTATATATTAAATGATTAAAATAAATGTTCTAGTAAAAGATAAAAATATAAAAGTCGTTGTACAATTATAAATAAATGCGCGTACGTGTATAATATGACAATATGCGTGAAGTCATCTAATATTGAGAGAAATGGGGGAGAATGGAGGAGGAGGAGGAGGAGGAGGATGAAGGTAGATGGGAAGTGGGATCATGCGGAGTTGGAGACAAGAACAACATCGGTCTATTAAGTACCACGAGGACAGCTAACCTCTCCCTTGCTTCTTCTTTGCTTTCTTATTCCAACTCACTTTTCACGTCCAAGTCTCCCCATTTTCCATCTACTCCAAGCAATTATGGATTACATAAGTATAGCATATTTTGAACCCCGGAAATTTTGGATTAATAGTTAAATAAATTTATTCTTACTTTAACTTTATAAATTTAATGATTCTTACCAATTAGTAATTCCATAAATTCTAAGTAGCCTAACTTACAGTTTGGATAGAATTTGTGGTTGAAAATGAAAACCGCGGGGGGAGGGGAGGGGAGGGGGTTGTTAAGACGAAACAATTCACATCCACCCCTCACACACCCGTTGGTCAAAGCTTCTCACGTGTCGAATGTAGCAGATACACACGAAAGGACACACCACTGGCGCCCTTCAAGTCCCTCCATTCTCTTTTTTCGCCTCATCTCTATAAAAATCAAGCGCAGTCCTCGATCATCTACTACACCAACCTCACTCCCACGCGGATTACAAGTCGCACAAAGGTGAGATTGCTATAGTATTGGTATTTCTAATGGCTTTTTCTTTACATAATTCTTTTAGTTTCTGTTTTCCAAACTTCTCGGTTTATGATATTTTCTTTTTCAGACCTTTTAAACGTGACCTTATTCAAATATTCTCAGGTGGGTTCTCTTCTATGCACCGAAAATCATGGGCAAGAGGAGATGATGGATGTTTTCCGTAATTTGAATCGTACCCGGGTGAGTGGATTCCATGCTATGCTTGTCAAGGGAGCAGTCTTTTGCAGATTAACCTTTGTTTCGTTGTCTGTTCGACCTTGAAGATCATTTAGTTAGGAGTCAGGACTCAGAAGTTATAGCTTAACAAAACACCCAATCAGAACTCTTTGCAGTTTACACTATATCAGTCTATCACGTTCAAAGTAATGCAAAGAAACATGACCTACAAGATCAAGTTATTGTTCTTCTTGAGCGGTTTACGGACAGAAGTCTAGTTTTGGTCTCTCCTTTCTTCCACTCCGTTATAGGTTTGAGCTTGAAAAAGAATCATGTACTATACGTATCTCCAATACCATAATACATCGATAAACTTGGTGCAACCTAAAACAGTAGTGAATATACGCCGTTTGTCTGTTAGATATAAGCAGTGAAATAATCTAGCCGTATGTGGCCCTGTGATTCTTAAACATTTCCTAGCACCTATTGTACTAGTAATCCAATAGCATCATCCGCAACATAATTAAGCCGGTATCGTTTTAGGTTAAAAAATCTAGGGAGGTAAAAAAGAGATATGCACAATGGCAAAAGAAAGTCAGGAATTAGTACCTTGCTGTACTAGATAGTTACTGAGTTGTCAGAAGGTCATGGGCTATATATATGTGTACGCGTATAATGGATTATGGTTTGCTGAGTCCAGAAAAACAATGTTAGCTAGGAAAAGAAACCAATAAAAAAAGTAAAAATACTAACAAAAGTGAAACGACGTATGGATATATACAATCTGATGTAGCAGCGTATATTTTGTTACAACAATGGTCTACAAATTCCAGAGAAGTTTTAGTACTATCCTTGAATATGATCCATAGGCTCTTCTTGAAGTTGCATATATAACTGACTGCTGTATAGGTATGTATTAGAAATTTTGGCAGATGACAAATGTGGTTGCTCTAAGGGGAACATTAGTTGGTAAGAATTTTCAAAACTCGAGAGACTAGTTTAGAGATAGTAAATTGGGTTGTGGCATAAATTTCGCTGCAGAAATGTACGGTCGACAAATTAATAGTGATACATTCAGCCAAAAGCTCCTTTACGTCATTTTATAGTATTTTTTTCTTCTTTTTTTGTTTATGTAAATTTCTCCTTTACTCAAGTATCATGGTATTACCTAAGGGTCAGAGGACTGGAAAATAACTTAATTAAAGAGGATTTTTAAAAAATATGTAGGGTACAAAACATAGCTATGGTATCTTCAGTAGTTTTGAGTATTGGATATGTTTTGCACACGAGTACACTTGAAAATCTTTACTACGTCGTTTCCAATTTTTTAGGGAGTCGCCGAAATAAGGAGAAAGTATGGTGAACATTGAGGCCTAGCATACGGCTGTATATCGTACTAACAGGACAGATTGATTTAGCTTGAGCTGGCAGTTGGTGATTTAGGGGCCATTCAGTTTTTCTGAGAGGCTTCTGGCTATTATTAAGGTTCAATTTAGTTATGTGCTTATAGAGCAGAGTTAGCATAATGTTAAATCTTCTACGAATAAGGGACCACTCCTGCTAGTCAAGGACATGTTAATAGTAGTTTTGTCTGTCAATTCCTACCCATGAAAGAGAAATTTTAAGGTCGAACAAATGACGAATGTGAGGTATAAAGCAAGGGACTAGTCATTTGACAAAGATTTGCATGTAACCCAACACCGTAATCGCCTTCATATTGCTCCTGGTTAACTTAAGTCACCAAAAAATAGGGCCTGACCACAAATTCTACGGCAAGCAGCTCCTCTACGAGACAACTTTCACTAGGAAACTCAAAACCCAGGTACGTGCTCTCTCTTTTTCTTTCTGCCTGCATCTATGTCTGTGTGAGCAGCTCCTCTACGAGACAACTTTCACTAGGAAACTCAAAACCCAGGCTTTTTCTTTCTGCCTGCATCTCTTTCTGTGTGAGCAGCTCCTCTACGAGACAACTTTCACTAGGAAACTCAAAACCCTGGCTTTTTCTTTCTGCCTGCATCTATGTCTATGACTGCCTACATACATTATAACCATCTCCAATATTGTGCGCTGAGTACGATGACTATTAATATTCTTTTATAATATAATTGTGTGACATACTCTTATCGGTTGGTATCCTCTAAAACACCAAGTTATATAAATACTTGTAAGAAAGAAAGGAAAAAAGAAAAAATGTAATTGGCCTAAAATAGAAAGGTTCCCTTGTGGTTTACTTATTTCTAGAGCTACTTTTATTCTTTTAAATAACCTAAAAACACATAGTAGTATTAGAAATAATAAGAAAAGTTTTAACTTAATTTTTTGTTGGATTATTTTAACATAGAATATTATATAATTAATTATTACATACATGGCAGAAATTATATAATTATTTCAATTTAATAGTGAATTATATTGAAATAATTCAATAAAAATAAATTTGAATAATATAAGGTATTTTAAACTATTTTAAAGAGCAAATATATTTATAGTAAGTGAAAATTACACATAATGTACACAAAAGAAAAGAAATCATATAATCAAACATAAAACAATGGCTTTCGTGACCATCATAATATTAATATTGTTTAAATATTCTTATATACCACCATATGATTTAAAGTATGCAAAAATAATTTAGATAATACCAATTATATTATCTATAAAAAATCATTAAAATGATGGTTCCCTATCTACATAAGTGACAAATGGTGAGATTGTGCCTTCCAAATCTATTGAACATAACCGACCGTTTGTAATTTTATTTATATTTTTTATTTTCTGTTGTTTTCAAATTTAGTAAAAATATCTTATTATTTGAGTTTTTGGTTTGTAATCTTGGCTTTGGTTTCTTCCAATTTTTAAATTTTATAAAAAAAGTGATTTTTGTTTTCTATTTCTTTTAATAATCTGATTTATTTTAATTTTCAACTAAATATATATTATTTAATTATTTGTCATACTAATTATTAATAAATTTATGAATAATTTAATTTAATAATATATATTTAATTAATTAAAATTAATTATTAATATTTAACTTCATTTAATAACTTATTTAATTTTTAACTACATTAAATAATACTAATTTAATAAATATAACTAAATTTACAGTATCATTAAATATATACATTTAAGATAAAATCCGATTTAATGATTGAAATATATTAAAATAAATATTAATTTATAAATTATGTAATTAATAAAATAAAATAATTTATTAATAAATATTATATACTAGACTAAAATAAATTAAAATAAAATTTTTAAAAAAATTTCTAATGTATAATTATCATGGTTAATAAAAATATAATTATATTGACAATAACAACCAAACATATTTTTATTTTTATTTAAAAGAAAAAATAAAACTAAAAACTACAACATAATAACAGATGTAAAACTAAACAGCAAATATAGATTTGTATCTATGAATTTTTAACTAGGATATTAATTTTTTAATTTTTCTAAAGTTTAATGTATATGTACTAAAATTCTGAGGAAAAAAATATTGAATAAGATAAAAAGTAAAATTACATATTTTAGAAAAGAAGACTTTTCATATTCATTTAAATCATTAATCGTTTTTCATTTGGGATAATGAATTATTATCTCATCTCATCTATATGTTTTTACATAATAACGAAAATACTAATGTGTAGCTTGAAAAAAATAATTTCAAAATAGAAATTAGAGTTAGATTTCTTGTAATTTGGGAAGTCTAGTACAATGGTAAAATGAAATTTAAGAAAGCTAGCTAGTAGGCTTGACTTTTGTCGTGGGGCTTAGGGGTTGCTCAAGTTTTGACTTGAGCGAGGAAGGGAATGTAAGTCAAAATGTAGCTACCCCACTTGCCTGCTTTTTCGGTCCGTAAATCATCTTTAAAAATCTTGAATAGTGTCAAAACACAGTACACAATTAAAAATCTCCATGTCACTCGCCAAAGTTGCGAATATCATCGCATAGTTAAATTATCATACAGTATAGTATTAATATTAGTTAATATTTATACAAAATAAAATTGCATACTTTTAAACCTCTCTAAACTTGACTATCGACATTTATTTATTATTATTGTCGTATTTATAACATAATTTTTATTTTTATATTATTAAATTTAGTTTTTATATTATAAAATTATCCTTTACAAAGTATACTTTCTTTTAGGATTTTATCATTAACAACTTGAATTAGTATAACAACATAAAATTCTCTCTTTATTTCAGTTACTTAAAATCATTCATGACTAATTATTGTATCTTACACCAAAAACAACTCATTGGTTCAATGAAAACTTCTATAAAATTTAAAATAAATTAAATTTTTATATTTAAATTTTTCAATACCAACATTAGTCTAGATTGAGTAAATCTGATTTTTCACTCACAAAACAATCAAATAAAAAGAAACATGATCATCAATTACCAAATAAACCACAAGCCTAATTACATACGCACGAAAAAATCTTAACCAGTAACCACAAACTTAAGAATGCAAGAACTAGTAAATTTAACGACTGCTTTCATCCCCTTCAAAATGGTGTGCTTGGCAAGCTCCCTAGATAACACCAAGCTCACAATGTTCTGGATCTTCTTAAGCCTATATATTTAATTGGTTGTAAGATTTTTAATGAAATGAAATAATTTATAATTCAATAAAATGTAATATTAGAAAATTATTATTTGAGGAGGATGAAATCATTCATAATATAATATAGTAAAATAGTATTTAAAAGAATGATTCATAACAATATAATAAATCTCATATCGTACTGTCTGAAAAATGGTACAAATTTGAATGTTTCAATACCGGGTCTAAATACTAGATTGTTTTGTCTGATACCAATCAGTATTTGAAATATTGATCATATACTGCTCGACAACAAAAAAAATTTAAAAAAACAAGGGCAAAAATTAAAAAAAAATAAGGGACATTTTTGTAAAAAAATGAAAATTTTTGAAAAACCTACCCTCTAACTCAACTCTGCTACCTTCTTTTTCCTCTCTTTATTTTTTCTCTCCGACTCTCACTTTCTGTCTCTCCACCCTTAGTCTCTCTCTCTTCTTCTTTGCCATTATCATCTCTTTTTATTATTAATAATATAATATTTAAATTCATATAGTAAATAATAGTTACAAATTTTACAAACAATAATTAAAATACGTTAACACGAAAATTAAGAAACTTTAAATTTTTTGTATTTTTTAAAATTGTTAATATAAATATAACAATATTTTATTATTAATAACAACTACACATTAACATAAAAATACATTTTTATTATTGAAAAGTAAATATTAAGATAAAAATTATATTTTATTGTTGATAATAATTATTCTTTTTATTTGATATTTTGAAGTAATTATTATTTATTATATAATAAAACTGTAATATTTTAAATACTTTGTATTGTTCTTAATTATATATTTCTATGATGATAAAATAATATTTTTCATATTAATTGTGGTTATTATTTATATGTGGAATATGTGAAAATAATATTAACAAAACAAATAAATTGTTGTTATTTTAAATTTATATTATTATGATTTTTTGAGACAAGATTAGTTTAAATCATACCGTACAATATTGAAGGATTATTTTCCGATTTTTAAAAAATTAGAAATTATTTTATAAATTTAAAAAATTACTCAAAATATTACTCAGTATTGACTGGTATCGGTAGTACCATGCCAGAATTCAATCCGATATCAGCATTACAAGAAAAATGTCGTTTAGTGACAAATATTATCAACAGAAAATGTTTAGATTCCGTTGATAATATAAATTACCGATGGAATTAACCGACAGAAAAAGGTATCATTCAAACGACCGTAGATAAATTTACCGACGGACATTTTATGTAACCGTGGGTAAATATACCGACAATTGGCTGTGACCGTTGGTAAATTTACCTACGGACATTTCCTTTCCGTCGAAATATTTGCCGACGGTATTGGTTATTCCGTCGATAAAATTTCTGACGGTTATAATTGACCGTTAGTGAGTATATCGACAGTTCAACAAATCTTGACGGTAACGTTGATGACGGTTGTCAATATTACCAACGGTTACGACAACTTCGTTTTCGATTAAATTTTGTATAAGAATATACCGTCATTTTTTATTTTAGGTTAAATTTTAAATTTACCGACGAAAGATTATTCCATCGGTACAACCCGATTCGACAACGTTTTATTAGATATGTTGTAGTCGAAGGAAATGACGACGTTTAACTGTCACCTTTATCTTCGGAAAACACTTCCGTCGATAAACAACGACGCATTCACCTCTTTTATAAAAGGTGGTTTCTATTCCGTCGCTATATTCTATCGCAAAAATCATTTAGATAATATCCCGTCCATTTTTACTAATAGTATTTTTTCCGTCGCAAATTACCATATATTACGACAATTTTATCGACGAAATGTCATTTTCTGTCGGTAATTATCAACAGTATTATTTTTTTCAATAATTGTCTATCGATAATTGGTAGTTTTCTTATAGTGTAGGTTCTGTACGGCATTCGTAACATTAGTTCATAATGTAATACGGTAAGATATTGTTTATTATTTTATATTTTATTTTAAACCTCTCAAATTATAAATAACTTATTTTTATTATTTAAGATGAAATAAAATATAATATAAAACTCTTTCTTTTTATTCTATTATATTTTATTTCATTATAAACTCTCACTTTAAACAATATTAACAATCTCTCGATTGAATATATCCAGGATATAGAATAATATATCCTGGATCTTGTTTTACTTTGGCTTCTGGGAGTTATCATCGACAAAGGATTTCATGATTTTTATGGCCTGGCTCAAAATTCTGACGTCAGGATACGCCCGTTCAAACACCTTGAAATTTGAAAATGTAGATATTGTACGTCTTTTTATGTTTCTCTACTCTTTTCTTCTCCGTGTCTCCGACCTTCGTGCCGCTTTTCATGGGCCGGGGGTTTCAATTTTATTATTTTATGATTTGGCCACCTAAATTCACCTATATTTAATGTACCAATTAATACCGGTAAAAAAAAAAGAAGAGGCACGATCTAGTATCTCGATTCGATACAGTATACTAGTTTTTTAATACCACTTTTGGGTTGCTACAATGTTTAATGAAAAGATCCTAAATATTTTCACTAACCCATGCTATTTCAAATTAGTATGATCTAGGATTAATATCAACATGGTATTTTTGTCATTATTAATATTATTTTCCCTGAAGTCGAATATCTAATAATATATTTTAACTTTAATTCCAATCAAATTGATAGTTTCGTTAGCTTAAAATTCCATCCGATATGTAATTTGGTCTTCTCTTTTGTTTGTGATATTGAGAAAACTTTATTGACCAAAGGCTAGCTACTCCCGTCACATAAGAAGATCAATCATGTGTTTTATACACAAAATTTTAATGTAAATTATAGAAGGTGCTGAATTTAACGAAGTTTCTTGCAGTTCATTAGCAAGCGACAGATACAGGTGTAGGTAAGTTCAGCTAAGTTTATAGGACATCACATATCGGATAAAATTATAATAAGTAACTCAAGATTAAATATAGGCATAATTCATTTGAATTACAATATCATAGTTTTGATTATTAAAAGTAATGTTTTAAAAATTAGACTGAAAATTAAATCAGTAACAAAAATTAAGGTTTAAAAGGCCAATCAGTACTAGATTATTATAAAATAAGTTAAAAATTAAATAAAATAAAAAATTTGAACCAAAATGTTAAAAATTGAATTAAAAAATTAATCGATTCAAAACTTTTATAGTTAAAATGATCCAACTAATTCAATTTTTAACCATTGATTGAAAGAAATTATCTGATTTGATGACGGAGATGCATTTTCATCCTCAACTCATTACAACTTTTCTTTGCGAAACACCTGGTCCTATCAAAATCTCCACAACTGTTAGTAATCGCTAATCAGTCACACAACGGTGAATTTGTTCTTGAAACAAAGCAAACGAAACATGTCCAAAAATAAATCAATACTTTGGACTGCTAAAAAAAATGTCATAGGCTTTCGAAGGCAAAAAACTTGTATCAAGATAAATTTACAAATTATTAAAATGATATTTTATTTGATAAATATCAAAATGTAACGAAAATATTTAAAAGCAAGAATCTCACATGAAACTTCCATAATATAAAATCTTAAATTTAAGATAAAAATTTAGAAAATGGCATAATGGGTTTAAGAGAAGAAAATTGAGCAAAATTGAGGAGTTATATGTCAATTTTACTTTATATTATAAAAAAATTGAGTTAATAATACGGTTTTTACTTTTTAGTGAAGTAAAAATTTTGACATTCAACAATTTTAATAAAAATATAAAAAAGTTTTGGACGGGAATAATTTAATAAAACAGAAATTTCTTATTCTTCAAATTTTACTTTTAAAAAAATTATATCTTATTTTTAAAAAATTTTACTATCTTTTATCTTGTTAATGCTTTTCTAATGTTTTCCAACCCAAATTGGGATGCTAATTTTATAATACTTAACATCCAAATAATTAGATGTTATTATACAAAATACATATATTTGGGATCAACTTATATCCTCAACTTTACCTATTCTTTTAGGGGAAGCAAGACCGAAAGTTCTTTGGTTATTAATGCTTTTAAAATGAGCTAGCCATATGACACAAATTTAACTTCCGAAAGTTCTAATATTTAGTAATTAGTAAAATAATTCTTTGCATCAATATTTGTGCAATGATTATTGTACGTAATTTTTAATACCCAGTAATTAATTATTCTCATTAGAATTGAGGGAATAGCTAATTTCGTGGATTTGCATATAGAAGAGCTTACTAAACATCATAACTCTTCTGTTCAACTCGTAAATGACAAATTTGTTGCAGAGTAACAGTATTAAGCAATGTTTTAAAAACCGGATTAGTGATTGAACCAGAGAAGCAACTGATTTAAGGGTCAATAGTTCAATCGAAATTTAACCGTGATTGAACCGGTGGCTAATAAATATATTTATATATATAAGATAATTTTTAAACATAATATTTAATTATTTATCTATTTGTAAATTTAACTTAAACCTTCAAACTTTAAAATATACAATTTTTTTTAAAGTTCACCAACACAATACAAAATAAGATAACAAAGCTTACTAGTCATATTTCATCAAAAAGATTAAAAAATTACTAATTATAATATTCATTCAAATTGAAATCATCAAAATCAAGACATTTTAAATATATCGGCCAGTTTTTTCTTTCATCGGTTCAGCAGTTTTTACCGGTCCGACCGCAAAATGAACGGATCAATCTCTCATAAAAAATAATAGTTAAATTGGACCGTTTCATACTCCGAGGCAAAACATTGAATTAGCATGACAGTATATGTTTTGGTTCTGGAAAACATTTACACATTTCCTTTTCTTTTTACTTCTTCAGATTATTAACTACGGACTAATATGGGCATAATGTATTCTCAACAAAAGCCAAAGGGCAACGGTCTCTAGTTAATGATCTCCTCTCTTAGTTAAAATCATAAAATGTATGGCAACTTTCGGAGAAAATCTCAGCTGTAGTCAAACCTCACCTGTCACGATTTCTTAATCGATTATATCGTGTGGTACATATAGCTGTGTATTTTAATAGACTGTTATTTATTTTAAAGGATATAAGAACAATTTTTTAAATTTCAGCCCAGTCTATCAACTAAGTTAGACGTTGCTTACCTATTTTATGTCGTTAGCAATTTGGCATGATACCACTCCTTACTCTTCAGTGCTATGGATACTCATTACTCATTCTATATGAATACGATTGACAATGAGGTGCTTCTATATGCGAAAACTCACAGTTCAAGACTGTAAAACTAATGGTTTTACGTACTTCCAAACGAATATGTATAGAGCGAGATTTTAAGTAACCAAAGTGCAGGAAGGGGTCGGGCATAGATGGTCATGATACTTATTCACTTCTCTATTTATTTTAATCGACATTAGAGATTTTTATGTTTGAGAAATTGTTATTAGTATATGATCAATGACTTTAGTAGCCGTTTAAGAGTTCAGTTGTGGTTGCAGTCCTACTGTTCATTACAATCCGAACAAATGAAATTAGACAAGCATATATTGAGAAACAAAAATATTAGCAAAAAGAGCTAGTGTTTATAGTAGTAGAATTAAATTCGTAAGCAATTAATTTGTAGCGTACATATACTTATGTTTCAGATTAATGTAAGAGATAAAAATACATTTTACTTTCTTTTTGTTTACAGCAGATGTCTCATTCAAACCACTTATTAACTATGCTCGTGAATTAAGGAGCGAATAGTCCACTCATAAAAGAAAAACCTACTATTGATCAACATCACGAATTAATAAAAAGATACGTACTTGTAGCACTCCTCTATATTTTAATAATTAATTGAAGAAAATGTAGTATTGAGAAATGTTGGAAGCACTAAGCAAGCAATGTTATTCTATAAAGAAGTCACTTTCGGTTTGACAAAAATTGGGATGGATCTCTAATTAGCAATTCGTAGTTCTATAGATCAGTAAGTAGAAGTAAAAAGAGGAGTAAATAAATTTAAGAGTTCAGTATGGTCGAAGCTCACGAGGAAACCATCTACTTCGGTCTGAAACTCGCGCTCAGCTCTTCCTCAATCCCACCAACACATTTTACAGACGCTCACGCGCGACAAAACAAGTTGGTTGTTAATGTGCAACCCACGCCATGCATGTACACCTGCGAGTCAAAGTTCCCATATACTTGCTAACTTGAACAATATCAAAAAACGATTACAGAATAATTATTGGTTTGATTTACATTACACGCCTCAGTCATATCTATAATTGTAAAAAGGGAGGAAAAAAAACGGACCAACGGTGTGTTTTTTTCTCCTGACTAATCCTTTCCACTTTTTTAATAAGAGGTGAGGATAGACATCCCTTATAAAGATTAAGTTGAATCTTACAAGAAAGGACGCATACAGACATGTGGGTTTTTAACAGGTCAATCCTTTCTAGTCTCAGAAGCTCTCTGGCCGGGTATGCCTTATCTACCTCTTGTTCTTTTGCCTATTATCTCTCTAACTTCTTATTCACAACTGGTTCTGATAATATCCGAGAAGATTGTAACTAGTTTTCATTACCCTTTTATGAAATTGTTTTCAGGTGGATGACACGAGATATATACACATGCACATATGTATAGCCAACTATGCAAGTCCACTCTTGCCTTCAATACATCAAAGAAAGGATAGGGGAAACTGAAGGATCCTTATGTTTATAACTGGTGGGTGAGTGAATTCCATGCTATTCTTGTCATGGGAGCAGTCTCTTGCAGTATAACCTTTGTTTCATTGTCTGTTCGACCTTGAAACCTTAGTTAACCCGCAAGACAAACCCTAGTAAGTCACCATATGATCGATCTATTCAATATAGTGATCATGATTAACTTGTTTCTCTGAGAAAAATTTCTTTGCTTCGAAAAGATAAAGGAGTCCAGTCGTAGTATACTAATATATATGGGTGCCTCTTATAAACCTCGCTATCAAGCTTCAGAAAAAACAATTTGCTCTCTGGCGTTCCCTGATCTGTTATCTGCTTGACGTTTAATTCTCAACTTCTACATGAAACGAAGCTGTGCACCTACGTCTATTAAATACAAATATCCTTACGATAGAACTAGTTCCCTTCTTATTTATGATTTAAACCAAGCGATCAGCTACATTAGCTCTGTGATCTCATGACCTTAACATTATACCAGTTTCACTAGGATTTAGTTTCAATATTACCCTCCTAAAATCGTCGAACTTTATCTAGCTACCCTATGGAGTAGGTTAATATCACAAAATTTTACTTCCTCGAGCTGGATTTACCCTCACCAGTTGTGTCTCCAGTTATGTGTGGAGGGTTAGGTCCATATGTTGTATATAAGGCTTCAATTAGTACGATTCATGGAAGTCTTGGGGGTGTTTTATACACTAGCGACGAGTTAATTTATCTTACTCTTCTGATATTTCATATATTCATTAACGTTGATATATATGTCTACTATCTTAAGCTGTTATTTACCATGTGATACAGACGAGTTTTCATCTAGGATTCCTTGATTATGCATGTGTCATACATGCATGAATATATGTGGAGGAAGAGAGAGATGTGTGTGTATGTACTCACGCAACAGTGACCATCAAAATACTCCGTGTTACCCTTATACTGTTATACATGGTCGTATTAGCTATGGAGAAGAAAAGGACTACCAAACCAAGGGAAGTAGTAGGGTAATATGCTAGCAAGCACTTCCTAATCTTTTCAAGTTTTTTCATGCTCTTCAACTGCATAGCTACGTTGATAAAATGAAGATCGACAATATAAAATCAGGACTAATGTGGAAGACTCGGTTTAAATGAAAAGAAAATAAAACGGTGAGGAATTAATTTTTAGTTTGAATCTGTGTTCGTTTAATAAAATTCCTGTCTTCGTTTTTTCATTTCATAATTATACAGGAAGTAGGATAGTGCTACGTACTACTACTACTGCTAGTAAAGTATTAGCTTTTAGGAAAAAGAGTTTGTATATGTGTAGTAGTAGTACTGGTACTAATGCTTTTATCTTGGAAACACTAGGAATCCTTAAGAAAATCGAACATCACAACCCAAAAGCATTCTTATCGTAACTTTGATTTTATTAGAGGGTGGGTCAAGGGCTACATGCATCTTTATACGCATCATGCGAGCGAGAACCCGTTACATTCATATATATACGACATAGCCAGAGCAGCACTAGGCCCTCAGAATTATCTTCCCATGTCTGAAGTACTAAGATCGATGTCAGTCATAAGGCTATATTTTTGCATGTCCCATTTGCTTTTCCCTTTCCAGCTTGTCCTTATAATTCATATTTAAAATAGAAATTCTAAGAATTATGAGATTTAGGTAGTACTTTGTCCAGCCTCAAAAGTTAGTCTTAGTAGTTCCAATTGCCGGGAGAATGATGTAATATACCTCAATCAAATTAAGACTGATATTGTGGCTGTGAGATATTACTGTATTTTCAGTTAACCAGATTTGAACTTCTTAACATACTATAATAAATTTGAATACTAGTTATAATAATTTTAAAAAAATTACAACATCACAATCACAATTGCATATTGCAATCTAAACTTCATATGATACCACTGTTTTTTTTTTCCTTTTCAGTTTTACCCTTTGATGCTTGTCAAGAAAGTGGTCACAATAGAAACATTGCGATATAGGTGGTAAATTACCATAGTAAATCCTAAATGCACTGCTTTACTAGGTTTTGATCACAGATGTGATAAAGTTTCTTATCATGTCCATGGCATGCGGTCATCGTCTGAGAGCAATATTCTGTTTGATCATAGACCGACTTTCTTTCCATGGTTCAATGTAACATCCAAATCTTTCTCTATGAATAGGAATAGTTTTTTATCCTCTAGAAAGCAGTTGTGTTCTACTGTTTTGACCTTGTTGTCTCAGCCTAGTAGGAAAAACTTTCCTATGCTTAATTAGAAAGAATAAGTTAATGATCGTGGCGCTAAAACTTTTGTTTAGTACAAAAGAGGTTGTGGGGTCACAATTGATGTAAACTTTCAAAAGAGGGGGATACATAGGTCGGAAGATTTCAACCGATGAATTGGGTATGGGTTGATGTTACGTTTCTTGTCAATGCCATCTTTATTGACCGACTTGCATTATTAAGCATCGACAGCCTACAGGTATCGGTATTTGATTGCATGTTTAAGCCTTCTAAAACTAAGATTTCATTTTAGGGGCGCATAAATTGACATTTTGACAGAAATAACTGATAATATGAAAAAAAAATCTCCTCAATTATTTGGCTTCATTTTTATTTTTTATTATAGTTTTTAATTGCTTTCTATTTTTAATTTTTAATT